>MVJL01006329.1:0-59888 GCA_002156465.1 Macrocentrus cingulum | reverse complement strand
GCTGGAGAACACCAGCGTTATTGTCGAGGTACGTGGGGGCACTGAGCAGCCGTTTGTTTGCGTTGGCGGGCTTAGTTGCTGAAACAGACGCGTTTCCGGATAAAACGAGGTTCTCGCTTCTCGAAACCTTAAATTATTTAGGGAAGTAGTAATTGATAACGTAGACGACGTTCCTGGTCGCTTTGTATGCCTGAGTGAGTGTGGATTGGTGTGCGTGGCGGTTCTCGCCGCGAGAGTAAGACTAGATTACTTTTTAACGTAGACGACGTTCCTGGTCGCTTTGTATGCCTGAGTGAGTGTGGATTGGTGTGCGTGGCGGTTCTCGCCGCGAGAGTAAGACTAGATTACTTTTGTTTATTTCTATCGAGTCATTAATGGTTATACTCTAATTTGATACATTTTTTTCGTTGTTTATTTTGTGTTGAGAACCGTTTTGAGAACCGTTTTAATTATTATACAACGATATTTCCGAGCGCCGATCCGGCACAATTTTTGCAATTTGTTTGCTTTTCTTTTTCTTTCATTAATTTGTAAATAAATAAATAGATTAGTTGATTATTATTATACGCGAGCTGTGGATTATTTTACGCGGATTCGAGCAAATATAACCAACATCCCACCTCCCTGAGAATTTCTTGTTGGATTTCGCGATTTTCAGCTGGTTGTCGAACGTGAGAGGTACGGTGAGTTGTTTTTGTCCGTTTTTATGCGAAAAACGGACTGGCGCCCGAGGTAACCTTATTTTCAGGATTATTAGCAGAGTACAAGAGGGCGAAAAACGTCGATCAACGCGAGATCGACGCATTGCGACCACGGTGAGTAATTCTGTCCCCGGGAATTTCTTGCCGCGCGTCACAATATGTAGGGGAATGGGGGCAAAATGAAATACTGAAGATGATAATACTAAGAAAGCAATACTTAGGCCAATAATATTAGGGTTTTGCATTACAACAAAACACCTATTATGTGGCGATGCCGATGCACGAGAGACGTGTTTGTTTTCAACTGATGGTGATTTAATTGTCTCAACGCTTATGTGCGATTCTGTGTCACTGGAATGGGGTGACAAACCATAGAAGTGGGAGAATATTGATTTTTACATATAAATGTATGAATTGTATTTATAATAATAGGAACTTTTTTCAATCTTGGACATTGTGTGTCTTTAAACAGTTTAATCTTATTCTAGGCTATTTCTAAGGCCAACGGGCCATAATTAACATTTTGATCTTGACCAATAGAAGTATTAATTAAAGTATATTAAGTAAAACCCCTTATCTTTTTTTTTTTTATACAGTATCAATACCGGGGAAGTTAGGCACTTGAGAATAAGATGACTTACAGACTTGCAGTAATATTTCTTAAATATATTGGCACAACGCCAGTTGCCCTTCTCGAGGATTCGGTCGATCGGAACGTCATCCAGCCATCTTCGAGATGCAACAGCAGCTCTAATGCTGCCTGGAGGGGCATCAATTCCAGCTTCCTTGAGGGCTAAGCGTATCCAGTTGCCCAAAATTGTCCTCGAGGCCGCTTTCACTGGGCCTTGCAGGGTGAGGAACAACTCGTCTTTGCCAGAATTCTCTCTCCTTGTCTCTAATAATCTGGACAAAGCTCGGATCCAGGCGACCGGGCATATGCGTATATTCGGGTGTTTTTTCAGCAACCAACCTGACTGCCGGAAGTAAGTACGGTCAGTCTTGGACCGAAGGCTGGCCAGAGAATAATCTCATTTTTCTTGCTCTCGCAATAGTAGCGTGAGATCATGGACGCGTCTTCCCGAGGCTAATAGTAGCAACGTTGCTGTTCTTCGTGAGGCTTCGAAGAGAGAGAGAGAGCTCGCGGACAGGCGTGCAGAGCCAGTCTAGTAGAGCCTGGGCGTCCCAAATGGGCGCTTTAATTTCCACTGGTCGTTCATTCCCAATGCCGCGCAAAACTTGACGTACTAGGAAGTCAGTGTTCAAGTCCAAAGGCTTGTCTCGAGAGCAAAAGGTCACGATTGCCGACTTATGCACTAGTATTGTACTGAGTGCGAGTCCTCTGTCAACTGATAGATGCGCTAGAAACTTGGCCAAGTCTCGCCCCTCGGGCTTGTGAGGGTTTACGTTGTTCTTTGGTCACCACTGCAACCATCTTGCAATGGGCACCTTGTATGTATCCAGTGTTGATTGTTTCCAACTTGACTAGCGCTCGCTCAGCGCCGGACCAATTGTTGGTCACGCCTGACCAGCTCCAATCTTCCAGACGTGGAGAGACAGTTTGTCGATGTTTGGGGGCGGTTGACCCGTCGACAGGTCGACTAATGCTTCTGACAGGTTCTTGATCTTGTAAGGCTCTGTTAGACTCCTCTGTCTCACATCTGTTTGCCAAAATGTTCGCTCCCAGAGAGGCGCCACCAGGAGAAACGTGCCCTGTGCCGAGTTGAGGTGACTCAAGACACGCGGTATCAGGCTCGGCGGAGGAAATAGCCATGCGAGCTCGAAATTCCAGAGCCTTGAGAAGGCGTCGCTGAAATATGCACCGGGATCTGTGCAATCGAGCGTGACATATTTTTCCACTACTGCGGAGTGTTCTGAGGCGAAGAGATCGATCTCTGGCCGGCCGAATTTTTTGAAGATTTCGTGTGTGACACGTGGTAGGAGATGCCACTCGGGTATCTTTCGGCTCCTTGAGAGGCAGTCGGCTATGCCATTGTACCTCCCGGGCAGATAATGGGCTGATAGCACGATCTTCACCTTTTCCGTTAATTGCAGGCGCTCGGATGTGAGATTGAGGAGCTCCAAGGACTTCGTGCCTCCCTCTTTGCGTATATACGCCACCAACGTCCTGTTGTCCGTCTGGAGAAGTATGTGTGCACCCTCAAGACGGTGAGCCTCATGAGAGATCGCCTTGGTTACCGCAAATAATGCTTTTTTGTTGGAATGCCACGTGGCTTGTTGTTCTGACCATGAGTCGGACATTAAAGTGCCGTCGAGCTGTGCTCCCCAGCCCGTGTCGGCCGCGTCCGTGGTCAGAAAGTGTGAGACAGGTCTGACAAATATTGGGACTGTCACTGCTGTGCTGCTCAGCCACCAATTCAACTCGGCCTGAACCAGGGACGGTATTGGACGCCTCTGGTGAGGCTTTCTGATGTCGAACGTTCTCAGAAATCTCTGCGAGTGGCGGCAGTGCAGGCGCCCCCTGAGGACGACGAAGCAGGCAAAGTTGAGGTGGCCCAACAACCGCTGCAGCTGTCGTAGCGTGCAGATCATGCTTTTCAGGAGTTCTCGAATCAAGGCAGAGATCCTGAGTTGTTTTTGGTTTGGCAAGGACATGGTGTTGTCCTGCGTGTTCCGGTGAATTCCCAGAAAATCCAGTGCCTGAGTGGGCACGAGGATACTTTTCTCTAGGTGGACGCACCAGCCGAGTGGCAGGAGTCCTACTGCTTCGGAGGTGTGCGAGAGCGTGTTTCTTTGTCTTGTGATACGAGGAGAAAGTTGTCCAAGTATACAATGACTCGCATGCCCCGTGAGCGAAAAACCTCTGCCACCCAATTCGTGATTGAGGCGAACAGCTGTGGCGCTGATGCCAGTCCAAACGGAAGGCAGGTAAGTTGGAGCAGCTGGTGGTTGTAGACCACTCGTAATAACTGCCTGTGAGCTCGGGCCACTGGAATGTGGAAGTAAGCGTGGCGTAAGTCGATGCTCACCATCCAGTCGTGTGGTTGGAGGAAATCTGGAACTGTTACATGTGAAATTAGATGAAATTTCTTTAATTTGAGGTGCTTGTTGAGGCCCCCAAGGTCGAAAATCGGGCGAGATTCGCCAGAAATCTTTGGGACAAGGAACATGCGGGAAATAAGGCTTGCTTCTGTCGATTCGGGCGTCTTCAGTACTCTCATTTCCTTTAAAATTTCTATCTGACTTGTCAGGTGTGTGTGAAAGCTTGAGGACACCCAGTCTCGTCTCAGGTGTGCGGTAGAAGCAAGAGGAATTTTCAGGCCTAAAATAATCTTTAAAATGTATAGAGGGGCACCCAACTTTACCCAGTTCTCTACTCGACTCGCCAATTGTCCCCCTTGGAAAGTCGCTGGGTGTGTTGACTCGTAGTCAATTGCTCGATCCTTTATTGCGAAAGGAATGGTTTTTTGCCTCGGTGTGTTCTTTATCTTCAAAGGCTTGCTTACCTCCTGAGTGACGAGGAGCATGTGAAGAGTTGGACTTATCTCCAACATGGAATCCCTTGGGTGGTCGGAAGGACCCCTTTTTGTTTGAGTGATTTGCGTTCGATCCAGAGGTCGATGTCTTCTTCTTCGGGTGCCCACGGGACTCTCTCAAGTAGTGAGGCGTGTTGAGCCATGACTGGGTCCTCCCAAGGACTGCATCAATGGGAGAAGCGAGCTTTACCGAATAAATAGTCAGCGCTAGGTGGAATTTTCTTGAGCGCAGCTTGCACGTTCTTGTTGTTTATGGCCGAGAGATCTTTTTCTCGTCTCTGCTCTACACAGTAGGCGCGTTTTTCGCATACCGACTGCAGCATCCGATCCGAGTCCTTGCCCACTTCTGACCTAGATCCCATAGCAGTTGTCAAACGGTTCATCAGAGTTTGTGGATTTTTTCGCATACCGACTGCAGCATCCGATCCGAGTCCTTGCCCACTTCTGACCTAGATCCCATAGCAGTTGTCAAACGGTTCATCAGAGTTTGTGGAGTGACCTCGTGGGAAGCCAGGGTTACCCAGTTCACAATCTACTGCAGACCATCCTTAATCAAATGGCGTTGTTCCAGTAGACCGTTCGTAAGGGCTGCGAGGATTCTCTCAGTGCTGAGGTATATGTCGGAATTTCCTCTGCAGACCATCCTTAATCAAATGGCGTTGTTCCAGTAGACCGTTCGTAAGGGCTGCGAGGATTCTCTCAGTGCTGAGGTATATGTCGGAATTTCCTCGATCAAAATGGCAGAGTTCCTCGTTAACCCTGAGTTCAACAAAACCAGGTGTGGCTGCCAAAGCCTTAAGTGTTTTAACATAACGAACCTCCGACCAATCTGGCGTGTTGAAACGTTGCAGTTTCGTTAACAGCTGAAGACGCTCGGGACGTGCCTTGGCCACGATCCTGTCCTCTTTGACATCCAAGTCCGGAGAAGTCCATCCCTTAAAGGCAAGGTTGTTATTTGTCGGCGCTATGGTTAAAAAGGGGGGCCAGCTCCTGATCTAGGCTTGCTGACTCGACCCGGGGCGTATCTAGCGGGCCCTCTGTAGGTGGTTCGGCTTCCTGGACTGCTATTAGGCTGCCTTGTAACAAAAAGGACAAGGTATTCTGCATACTTGCCTCCAAATTTGCTAGGCGAGACTCCTCTTCATCTAGACGGCGACGTTTAGATGGCGGTAGGTCCTGTGAGAGTTGGTCGGAACACGAGGCGTCGTCCGCCATATGTTCTCTCCTTGCTCACCTGAGCTCGAGCCGACGGAATTTTCCAGTTCTGACGGCAATTCCTCGATCTTATCCGAGTCTGGACCGCGGTACATGTTGTCCTGAATCCTGGGTAGGATTTCCGAATAGAACTTTGAGATTTTTGTCAAAATAATCGAAAATATTGAAATCTTGAAATTTTCGCGATGCGCACTTCGTGAAAATACTCAACGCTATGAAGTAGCCGCCGTTCACACGGCGCAGGTGGTGATTTATGGTTACCCCTAGATTGGACGTGAAGTCCCTAAAGAAAGGTAAAAAGTCGCACAAGGCAGCCTTGATTAGGGCGAATACTCATACGCCTCTCATGGGGATGCCGTGTATCGGCCAAAGACCCATAATGATTATTTAGAAACTAATGGTATAAAAATAGAGTACAATCTCGCCAAGAAGGACGAAAATGACAGAAATAGTTTTATCGTTGCCTATAAAATACTGTTTTGCTGATGTTAAGTACTAGTAAAAGCTCGCCAGATAGCAAAAAAAGTTATACACAGATGATAAGATAATAGTTCGAATAAAGTTTGATTGCAATAAGAAACACACTCATTGGTACACAGAGAAGAATTTTCTCCAGAAATAAGAGTGGTAGCATACTAGCACCGGTCTACAAGTCGAAATATAAAATTATTAGGCGTATTTGGGTGTCTTGAAAAATGAACTGGTAAAACTCATGAACTGATCACCTTGAATTTTGTTTATTTCGACGAAGAATAAAGTAGCGTCATGATATGGCCCAATAATAAAATAAATAAAATTTAGAGTGGCCACTGTAATTTTCAGTCACTTTACATTCAGATGCACGATTTGTACCGATCTTTAACTTTATAGCTTCCTTCTTCTGTCTCGTATCTCGTGCGATCTTATGTGATAAAAAGTGAATATAGGAGTAACAAGTACAGTTGTAGGCCACAGTATAGTGATTGGTCTATGACATACATTTCATGTTAAGTACTAAATACAATTGATCTTTCTCTAACAATCAATTTAAAATTTTCAAACTCTATCAGACTCCAAGACTGCAAGTTTCCAAATTCCGACCTTTCAGACCTTCAATTATTAGGACTTGTTAAGCAGCGTGTTCACGAGACGTCACCAAACTAAACTGTTGGGTAACAAATTCACGAAAGATGGCGGAACAAAAGAAAAGTTTGTTGGATTTTGCGCGCGCATCTTCGGATTGAGCATCTACAACATAACCTTATTTATCGTGAAAGTGTTGTTGTGATTGAGGAAATATTTTTTACTACCGCCCACTTCATTTTTAATGCCAATAATTAATAAAAATAAATGTCCTTCACTTTTCGCTGACAATCGACCAACGGCACTGAATTCACGAGTAGTCACATATGCCGGCTACTCGGTGCTATGCTGGTGACTTTCATAACGTCATACGTATTCATGAGACACCGATGCTCATGGGTTTGGTCGTTTGGTGAGTTCGGTGACGTCTTGTGAACACGCTGAAGACCTGTCAGAGCTTATTCAGTACTTTTAGGAACGATGATTGCAGGGGTGGGGGTACCGATAGAACCCGCGGGAATATTCAAATCGTTAATTATTTGTACATTTATTTTCTTTATTCGCTTTTAACACTACTTTATAATAATACTACTTTAACCCTGAATGCTGTATAAATACTATTCATCTAGATAATTAAATTAGTAAGTTATTAATATTACGAAAATACATTATGTACAGTATAACCGTCGACACTACTTATTGTAATTACTATTATCAATTTGTTGGTGTGTTTTCTTTTTTACCAGCATTCTATTTGGGTAGATTGTCGGCTACTGCTGCTGCTGCTGCTGCTGCTGCTTTCCCCTTTCGATAGTTTCGTTTATTGGTTAAAATTTTGTTGATATGTTAAACGAGATCGGCTCGCTCCACGTATTGTTCTGCTATTCTGTTACGATTAATCTGACCTAAAAATTTATTTTCACAATTAAAATATAGACTCCAATTTTTTTGTCTGTACAATGGTTATGATAAAATTGTACTTACACTACAATCCAGTTATTGGTTATGGAGCTATCCTCATATTCCCTTGCTGACCAAACTGAGTAATACGAGGTTTTATCCTTGTATACTTCAGTCAGCACTTGTCGAGGAAAATCTTCCCAATTGTCGTTGAGATCAATTCACTGGAGAAGAAGAAAGTGCCAAAGGTCATCGAGGAGGAAAAATCCACATTTTGGTGCAAGTTCTGTCCATCCTTCGGCACCGTTGAAAAATTCATCGCGTATAACTGAAAAAAAAAAAAAATAATTTCACATAAATCGACTTGCATATGTTCAATTCTAAATATCAATGCTTATATAATTATTCTTACTCCATTAACAGATGAAAGTCACGTTTGTAGGTGGATTGACTTTGATCTTTTAAGAGCCTTTCGCTCTTGACTGCTTCCAAGACTCGAGATAAAAAATCTAAATCTCGATCAGAGGTTGATAATTTTATTCATCAGCATGGATAAAAATAAGATATTTTTATAATATTTATATAATCTTATCTGCTTCCAAAGGACTCCTCAAGGAAGATTTTTTTTGCTCAACAGTTGTGGTCGATGTAACAGGCCTATGGACTGGCGAAGATGGCACATTGCAAGGACTATTATTGATTGTTCCAAGGTCCTTATCAATGTTTTCGTTGACATTCTTGAAATAGTTGGAAATGTCAAGAATGGAATGAGTGGATTCTATAATGTATCAATTGGTGTAAAAGCAGTGGAAACTTTGTGAGCCGCCGGAAATTGCATAGGTTTAAAGCTTAATAGCTGGATGTTTCCTTCAGTTTTGTCCAATGTATTACACAAGGGATAGGATTCCTGTAGCTGTTTTCCTAAGTTGTCCATGTGTTGCGATAACAAAGGTAAACCGATCCCACTAGCATCATTGGTCTGTTCGGCTACACAGTCCACAAACGGCTGGGAAAGCCTCGGCCGATCATAATTAGTGCCTGAACTTATTAATCTCATAGCATTTCCACTCTGAGGATCTGACCTTCCTGATATAATCGTTGCATCGATTGCAACCTGCTCCTCCATTAACTGATGTTCAAGTTTCCTTTTTGTGCACTCTTTCAATTTTTTTTTCGCCGTTTTCGGTTGGACAGGCCGTTGCTTTCTTCCAGACTGAGAGGCTTTTGTTGTATTTGAAGTCAAATCTGCGGCCACTGGATAGGAAACCGTGAAATCAGCGTTAACCACGGGCCTATCTCGTTTTTTCTCGTTCAAATGAGTTTGCTGATAAGGACCTGTAAAATTCAAGTACAAAAAAATTAATAAGGCGTTTATAAAAGCAGAAATGGTCATACAATACCGAGTTTACTTCATTCGTGCTGTATGTGACTGAGTTAGGTGGTGCTATTGGACTTGGTTGATGATTTGCAAGTTGACGGATCTTGTCATCCGCTGAAGTTTTTAAACAGATGAATTAAAAGAAAAATCATTCGCTAGATATACTGAATTGCACTTACAGCCAATGTAAAGTACCCGGAGTTTATTTTGAGATGGCAGTGACGGGCAGAATATCTTTGGAACCATCTTCAAGTCACATAATTTGCATGAGTGTTCTCCCTTGAGAAGCCATTCTTGAGCCTTCTGTACGTCTTGATTGTAACAATATTGTTTATAATTTTGCTTATGAAGTTCATCTGAAAAAAAGTGTCTACAATTGTGAGGTTATGTGCCTATTTGGCTTCTCTACGTACCTTATCACTATCGATGAAATTAACGGTTCTACTACTTCCCAATAAAATATGCACGGGAGTACTAAGCAAATGATCTCTTCAAATCAGTTCTAACAGCATTTTTTCACAATTAATTCAGGCTGTTCGGCGAAAGTAAGACTCAGTAAGATTTGTGTGCGACCATCTTTTTCGGCCTTACCGTGGTGGCGCTGTGTACTTAGCCTCGTAAGCCCAACTGAATAGAGGTGTATCATAGTCCATACGCGACTCACTTGAGGCTGTCCGGGTAAAACAGGGGTCTTACTTAGACAGTAAGTCTAAGTAAGCCGAACAGCCTGATTGTATGACGATGAGCATGCGGTTAAAACGTGGATGAGAGATTCCATACGCACCCTTAATAGCGCATAGGAAGCAGCCATAGTTTTGTTCGCGCTCGCAGGCACATTTGAATTGTCGAAAAAGAGGAATTCAATGTTAATAGAAAAATAGCAGCTTAGATCATTAAAGTAATTAATCTTCATTTTTAAATGCTATTTGCATTTCTTTTAACCTTAAATTTTCCGGGGTTCCCCGACCTTATCATTGGAATGCGATTAGGAATGAATTAATTTTGTGCACGCTGCGAGACTTATCTACGCGGCAAGTGAACATAACGAGGATTCGCTCGGAAGATGGCGACGTACACACAAGCTCTCTAACCACAGAAATCATAAAAAAACAAAAATATATTGATAATTAAACGTGTAGAATTTGAAACCCGAATATCGCTAATAGAGAATAAAGTGACTTGTGAACTGATTATTCAAAAATCACGGAACACCACTATTGAGATCCTCTAGATCCAAATCAACAGGCTCTAACTTCAAATTGACACCCAAACAATGGGCCCAGAAAACACCGACAATAACCCACCAGGGCCAAATCTACAACAGACGCCCAACTCTGGAAACCTTCTTCCATCGAGAAATAACAGGTATAATAACCTAAGCAAAGCGCCATTTATAATTCTTATCACTTACAGACCGACCTTGGCCGGAGGCGGAAGAGGAAAAAAAAACGCAGGGAATATCCACCCCATGGAATTTGGTAGGAAACTGAGAAAACAAAAAGTTGACATCTGCCAAATAGAACGAAAAGGTACAAATCTAATCCCGATCATCCTCAACTCAGCAGAGGATGCGAACAAGCTCCTCGATGACAAAGAATAGCTACCTGAAGGGTGTGTAGCTTACATACCCGATTACAAAGTCTCAAGAACGGGTATCGGGAGAGGAGTGAAAGCATCACTCACAGAGCAAGAAATCCTCGAAGGAATCGAGTGGGATCACGAAGTGCGAGTGCTGTGGACAAGCACACGAGGGCACGGAATGCACGAACAACCCGAAGCGTCCAAACTGCCTCGAACCTCACAAGGTAAAGGACAAAAACTGTCCTACAAGAATCAAGAACCTCATAACTATAAAATTAAGTGCAAACCTCAACGTCAGTAGAAAAGAAGCAGAGGAAAAAGCACGAGCCTGACATCGCTGGAGAAGATACGCGAATGGCTAGAGACAAACCAAACAAGAAAAAAAGACTGGATCCATCCACAACACTCCCTGATGAACGCATGGCTATCACAGAATTGGACCACAGCAAGCCAAAAATCCATGCCACAACTACATAACAGCAACCTTGACGCGAAAATAAGCAAAAAAACAGAATCGATCAAAACAAAGCTTTCAGAACAAAAATAAAGATGAGAAAGATCGATAACGAGACAGAAGAAACTCCAGAACCAAGAAAGAGACAAGAAAACAACCAAGAACCAAGTGCAAAAATGTATGAAGAGGTGGCGATGCAGCAACAAGCACCAAAAAACCACAACATCAGACAAACAACAATCAGCCAAACCTCACAAGAGGACATAGACATGGAAACATGCACAACAGAAAATAAAAATCATCAAGAAAAATTCTACAATCAAAACACAATCGCAATAATAGAGTACGCACAAGTCCATGCTCTAACCCCAGAGGGAATTGTGAACTCAAATTTCAGAATCCAACAAACACCAACAAACCGCAACACATTCTACCCATTCTCAGCCAACAAAAACACGCTGATGTCACAAGAACCAGTTCCACGTGACAGAGAAACAGAAAACAACACAAAGAACGAGTAAACAATGGACAACAACAAAAACGATATCAAAATAATACAATGGAATTGCAGAGGGTTGCGAGAAAGTTTCAGTACTGTCCGCACATAAGCCTGAACAATGGCATTGTACTATTATTAGAAACTTGGCTCACAAACGACATACAATTCGGAATACCGGCTATGACCCTATTATGAAAAGACAGGATAGGACACAATTCAGGAGGAGGTGTCGCTATCGCGATTAGGAAAGAGATACATACGAGGAAATAGACACAACAAAGGAAATCTTCACTAGACACGAGTTCGAAGGAATCGCTATAAACGTTAAACTATAGAGGGAAATCAAGATCTATTCGTATTCTGCCTCTATAGACCCCCACAAGCAATCACATCGAAAGGAAAATGGACCAAACTCATCTCAGAAATAAAAAAAAATCACAAAGCACAACCCAGCACTAATCGGCGGTGATCTGAACGCACAACATCTCCAATGGGGTAGCCGATCAACCAATACCTCGGGCAAAAACCTGATGGAAGCCCTCGAGAACCAAGACTTCTACGTAATCAACAACGGGGACCACACATACCTGAACAAGAACGCAGGGTGGAACGTCCTCGACCTAACTCTGGTCAACAACAAACTAATAAATGAATACACTTGGCACGCATCTGACAATACACTGGGCAACGATCACGTGATAAGAGAAATAGAACTGTACAACCCGCAACTACACACAAAAACGTCAGACCCCAGATTAAAACTAACAAAGTAAAATGGGAACAATTCTCTGAGGACATAAAGAGCAAAACAGCAGAAATCAATCGATCACAGGAAAGGGATCACATGCTTCGCTATGCTGCGGTAAGCAACGCCATAAGAGAAACCCTGCTAACCCGAGGAGCACGGAGAACAGATAACTACCCAAAAACTGACAACGAAACCAAGAGACAAAACAGGAAAAACAAATTCGGTGGAACGAGGAGTGCCAAAACCTAATTAATAAATGAGCAACGGCCCTCAGGGACTTTTAAAAAGGAGAAATAAACTTCACCGAGATAGAGAAGACACAATCTGACACAAGTAAGGAACTAACAAAGATAAAAAAAAGTGCATTCATAAATTTTACGGAATCAATAAACCCCCGAACCCCGGATAGAGTGATATGGAACAATATAAGAAGATTCGACGGTAAAAACAACACGCCGGGTAGAAAAAACAGAGAAAAAGACAAGGAGGAGATCGAGAGAGCCGTCGAAAAACTCGCTCCCAAGAACCAAATCATAATCACGATCACTACCAACGATGCAGAGAGATTGAAGACAATCCATTCAATCTGGCGACCGATCACAATCGAGGAGTTAAACTGGATTATCAGACACTTAAAAAACCAGTCGGTAGCAGGCTCAGACATGATCTCGAATACCTCGATAAAAAATCTTCCACCGGAACCAATATCCGCACTCACCGACATATTCAATAAAATCATAGAGTCAGGGATCATCCCAGGCGAATGGCAAACAGATGACATATGCCTCTTACCTAAGCCAGGCAATGCTGGGTACAGGCCAATCACCCTCACCTCATGCTTGCTCAAAGTTTTCGAAAGGGCATTCCTTAATGGACTGGAATATTTCATCGAGACGGAGTACATCTTACCAAACACTCAATTTGGCTTCAGAAAGGGCAGATCCTGCCGGGACAACATTGCCATCCTCACGACCGATGCAGACAATGCCTTCGCGCAAAAGAAATGCACGGGAGTCATCTTTATTGACTTCGAAGGAGCCTACGATAAAATGCGACCACAAAAACTAATAGAGACAATAGAAAAACTACGACTACCGTCCAACGTCATAAAAACTATCGCAAGCCTACTTGACAAGAAAAAAGTAAATTTCTTCAAGGAAGGACAAAAAATAGACTCCAGAGAAGTGATCAAAGGAGCATAGGGCACCATAAGGCAGAGTGACAAGCCCACTCCTTTTTAACATTTATGTCAGCGACATTCAAAGAAATATTGGAAACCACTGCAGAGTAGTCATCTACGCAGACGATGCGGCCCTCTACACAATCGGAAACGACGAAGCAGAGTGCATAGCATCCCTAGAAGACGGAATAAGACACCTAATACCCTGGCTGAACAACATTGGCCTAAACATCTCCACAAAAAAGACAAAGTTCATGATCCTGAGCAGGAAAAAGAGAATCCAGGGCAACCTGTGTAATACCCTGGCTGAACAACATTGGCCTAAACATCTCCACAAAAAAGACAAAGTTCATGATCCTGAGCAGGAAAAAGAGAATCCAGGGCAACCTGTGTGTACAAGTAAAGAATGATCGTATTAACAGGTCAGACTCGGCGAGATTTCTCGGAGTCACCATAGACACTGAGCTCAAATGGAAACCATTTGTCAGGCAATGTACAAGTAAAGAATGATCGTATTAACAGGTCAGACTCGGCGAGATTTCTCGGAGTCACCATAGACACTGAGCTCAAATGGAAACCATTTGTCAGGCAAGTCCGCTTGAAAGTTAACAGAAGCCAGACGGTGATGAAATGCTTGACTTGGAAAGCCTGGGGAGCCCACCCTTCCACTCTAATGAAAATATATAAATGCCTAAGCAGAGCGAGACTAGACTGGGAGTGCTTCTGCTCACACTTAGCCTGTGCTACAATCGAAACAGAACTAGACAGGGGACAAAACACAGCAATACGAATCGTACTGGGGTGTTTCCCATCCACTTCACAAAACGCTCTACTTGATCTATCGAAACAAATAGACACCAAGAACCAGAACGAAAATTCTCACGAGCAGATGATAGATACCTGGCGAGCGCATACACGAGAAAATCGCACCCCATCATCCCTAAATTAAAGTTCTCCGACAGACTGACGGAAAGCGGAATTAAGATGACAAAAACAGGCGAATCATTCCTCCACAAAGTCTGGCAAGAAGAAAAGAGGCATATCATGGTGGAACGAAAACCTACCCTGCTACGAAATCCCTCTAGCTGCTCAACTAGAGAAGATTGTGACTAACATGGATATCGGCAGCAAAATAAAAGCGAGACAAAGTCACCCTGCTACATTCACAGACTCCCTAAGAACTGAGAAACCGAGCTGGAAGGTACTATACACCGACGCCTCACTGTCCAAACACCATGACAAGATAGGATATGCAGTCGTCTCAACAAACCCCAAGATCACAACGCACAAACAACTCGCGCAAAATTCAGCATCTTCGGAGGTGAGGCCACGGCTCTCAAGGGGGCCACAGAAATAGTAATGAGGCTCAACATCACCCAAGCAATTATATGCTCAGACTCTGCGAGCGCCATACAAGCACTGATGGTCATGGGAGTGTCAAATAAAACACACACCCCTTAATACTGGATATCAAGTCACTAGTCAGCAGAATGAGCAAACGAGGAAATAAAATAGAATACTGGTGGTGCCCCAGTCACATGGGCATCCCAGGGAATGAGCTAGCCGATAAGGAGGCCAATACAGCAAGACAGCAGGGACAATTCTTAGACGAACCGATAAACGCGGACATCTACAACAAAGAGATGGAAAAAAGATTCATGGACACCTTCTACACCACCAATGAGGAAAGCTTCCGAGACAAGTTCAAAGTGTACGCAAACCCTACAGGGGAGAACTGTCTCGCACCAAAAAATCGTGGTTTGAAAAAAGGAGAATCCCGAAGATAATAATCTCACTAATTAACAGGATTAGAACAGGACACCTGGCTATCAATGAATACCTATACAAGATAGGAGCCAAAGAAGATCCGAGCTGTACATTCTGCTTCGATATCCAGGACCTGAATCACATTTTCTGGAACTGCGAGTTAACGATAAACGAGTCCAGAAACTATCAAACTTCCTGAAAGAGGACATGAAGATGACACCCCCTTATGGCATAAGAAACTTGGCTTTCTCTCAAGACCCATCAATACTACAAAACATCATGAGATTCACACTCAACACATCACAACAGAGGAGGACTGAAACACAGAACCGACTTTCAAATAACGCACCAATCCAATAGCAAGGCACCATTCGCATACAACTCCACTGAAAACAGACTATAACCCTTGGCTGTATGGGTAACTCCCAAGAGGCCAGCTGGACGCCTGCGCGCCTGGCAATTAAAAAAAAAGTGAACATAACCTGTACACTGTTTACGAAGACTTGGTAGTGTTGTGAGTGAATTTTATTCTAGTGTTTCAATATTAAAAAATGGCTCATCGAGCATTTGCCGATTTAGGACCGAGCCAACGAAAGGCTCGTCTGCGTGCTGCGATGAATGATAATTCACTATTTAGAATGAATGTAATAGACTTTCTGGAGATCCACCGTCAGCAGCGGACAATATGAGGTTAGTTGGATATTATTTGTTAAAAAAAATAAGGAGTTGATACTACACACTAGCTGTGCCTCCAATTATTACGTGTAGCATATATTTATAATGCTTGCCCTGGTGGAAATAATTTCTCATTTTTTTCCATGAATTTTCATATTTTTCTCCGAATTTCTCAGCATTTTACCAAGTTTTGAGACATCGTAGAGAAACTCGAAGATAATTTTTCACCGATTATCGTTGTATTTTTTCACATTTCTTAAAAAAACTCAAAAAAACTCTGCATTTCTCCGAAATAGTTATATTTATATATTTTTTTTCTCCCAAAAAAAATTTTTTTTTCACTATTTTTTCCGATTTATTTCATTAATCTCAGTATAGCTCCGCTTTTTGACATGAGCTGCTCCGTATTTCTTCGTGTTTCTTCATGCTCTCCATTTAAGACCATTTTTCAGGGAAATTATGATACTTTTTAATTTATTTTATGACAAAAGTTTATTCTAATAATTTTGAACAATATGTACTACAAATAAATATATGCTGCAAGTGTTCACAAATAGACATTTCATAACTGAATTATATAACAATGCTATCACATTCGTTTAACTTTGCACATAAAATTTGTGTACATAAAAAACTTGACTTAATTTTCGATACAATTGAATCTCAATTTCAGTAGAATAACGAAAAAGTTTATAAAAAGCTATATAATGAATTATGTTTTGTTTTTTTTTGGAACTGTCTGAAGATTCTTCAGACCCATCACTCTCATTTTCATCTTCTACATTTTTATTTATTTTTTCTTTTCCTTTTTCATTTTCTTTTGCGTCGGCAAATAAATTTTTCCTACTGCGATCAATGGCTTGTCCGAGGTATTTATTGAAGTCTTTCAGTGCAGCCTTCTCAGCTTGACCAGTGTATCCGTTATTTTTTAGATATACTTTAAATGTGTCAGAGATTGGCATTAATATTAAATCCGACCGTTATTACTCGAACAACCAGGCTATTAACACAAAGGCAACTTTGGCATGCTGCCGAATTCCGGAACTGGCTTCTATTTTATTCTATTTCTGTTTATCGAAATATTCTACCAACTAAATATTTTACTCATTGGGCATTACTTGTTAAAAGTATGCACGTTTTTTTGCAGGAATCTATTTCGGAAACAATGTTGAATGTTACTTCATTCGAGTAGAAGCGTTTGTAATTTTGGACCGCTTTGGACACAAAATACATTTGTTTTTGAAAATGAAAACAGATTGTTGCTTAAACATAAGCATAGTCCTGCGCGTTTGGCTTCTCAATTATCAACAAGAATCTTGATGTTTCAAACAGTAAAAAAATATCACAAGAAATCACAAAGCAACAGAACATTCAAAATTTTGTGGATAAGTTATTCCAAAGAGAGTGGACGTATTTTTTTTAAATCAATAACTGTATTCTTGTAGGGAATGGTAAAGAATCACAGCTCAGCTTAGAGGAGCGTGGTATATTTCCTATTGTGGTCTACTACTAGTGCGAGTATCCAAATAATTTATACGTTTATGAACCGAACCACTTGAAAAGATCATGCTTGTACATGCCAATGAACGGGCAGGAAATAATAGCTACCATCCCTTATGGTTGTTTTTATAATTAAAAATCCGAGCATAATGACTGTTTAAAGATCAGTCAGGTATTAAAAATAGTTTAATAGTTGTAAGAATTGGTGTAAACAAACAAGACGTCATATCAGGCATTACATTTTCGAGATACTATTTGAATGAGCAAATACTGGATCAAATTATAGCGTAGGAAATGATTTGTCAATTCTAAATATGTTCAGAGCAAAATAACATAATATAAAAATAAAGTTCTTTCAAAAGTTTCAAGACTAAAAACTAGTAATTTATTAATGTTCCGATCGTTGTAAGGAATGTTCAGCATTCCTTATATTTTCATTCAATTTTATGAGAAAATTTGGAAAAATCGGAGAGAAAATAAGTAAAACAGAAAAATTAGATTGGATTTCATTTTTCAGTATTTTCCATTTCCGAATAAACTTTTCAGGAAAAAAATGGGAAATATGTAGAAAAATGGAAAAATCGGAGAAAAAATGAGTGAAGCAACAAAATTAGATAATACCACATTACTCAGTATTTTACATTTCTGAATGCACGTTTCCGAAAAAAATGGGAAATATCGAAAAAAATAGAAAATATGGAGAAAAAATTGAAACCATGAAGAAAGAATGAAATAAGGAGAAAAAATGAGATTTTTTCCATTTTTTTTTTTACTCTTTATCCATTTTTGGATAAAATATGAGAAAATATGAACTTCGCGGAGAAATATTTCCACCAGGGTGAAGCCAATGTTAATGAAATATTTGTTCAAGGGACGACCCTCGGGAAAGTGCTGAAGTGGCTATTGCACCCAATCAACCTCAAAAGTCTATTGATGATGGCAACAAGGACGGTCCACACCAGGGTGATGGAGTACGTTTTGAACCCAATCAACATCCGAATATTGCTAATAACAGAAATGAACCTGTGCCACGAAACGACGTTCCTGTACACGGTGATTGGGATAATTTTATTGAGCAACTCCATCTAAATATCCACAATGAAGATGTGTATGTATTTCAATCCACCATCTGTACAAAATATTTAATTCTGACGCTTTTTTTCGCAGAGTTTTGATAGGAGGGCCTGTCGACATTGAATCATTCAATGAGGACAACTGAAACGATAATCGTCGGAATTTCATCGATGAAATTATCCCTGGTGGAGAGTACGAAAATGGTGACAATGAAGAAGATGATGATTCTGATGATGACGACGGTGGAGTGGACCATATCACCAAAAGAACTGGGGCAATATCCCACTGTATCACTCTACTTACTGTCGCAGAGAGCATTGGTTGGCCTTGTTAAAGCTAAAACTGCGTCACAATTTGAGCAAAGAATGCCTTGGAGACGTAATTCGATTGGTACAATTACACTGCCCGCAAATTGGTTTAAGGAAAAATTCAATGTTCAAATTTGAGAAGTTTTGGAACGTTGATGATGAAGCAGGAATAAAAAAATATTATTATTTTTCAACATGTTTGAGAGAGCTTCAAATTCTGCAGATGTTTGCCCAACATGTAATGATGGGAAATGTGCATTTTTTCTACAATTAAAAGCGCGGAACCAACTGAGAGATATGTACAAAAGGCGCGATTTCAACATTTTACTGCAGGAGAGATTTAATCAGCCTCGGCCTGCTCAACAAAATCAGCGCACAATATCGGATGTACATGATGGCCAGTTATATCGAGACAAGGGTTTTTTGGCCAACAGGAATAATATATCCTTTACCTGGTACACTGACGGCGTCCCGGTTTACAAATTGTCTCAGATCAGTGTGTGGCCCATTTATTTGTCTATCAATGAGCTACCCTTTAACGAACGGAGGAAACAAGAAAATACAATATTATTGGCCTTGTGGTATGGTAATTCCAAGCCGCACTTCAATTTTATATGTTACAAATTGCGGGAAGAAATTATAGGTATTTATAATGGATTCGAGGTCACTTGACCCGATGGAAGCAAAACCACTATTTGCGGGGTGCTTCTTATTGGCACGTGCGACTTGCCTGTAAAGTGCGACTGCTTAAATTTCATCCAGTACAATGGTAAATATGGGTGTAGCGTGTGATTTTTCCTGGGTATAGTATTCGCACTGGGCCGCGCAGCGCATTGCTAACCCATCCGTACACAGACAGTTCGAAATGCGAACATCCCAACGTTGCATCGAATATGCCATGGATGCTCGAGTTAACGCACCACTTAACGGCGTAAAAGGCCCCACATCTTTGTCTCGATTAATGGCAAATTTTATTCGCGGCATGGCGATTGACCGCATGCTTGGAGTGGAAGGCAGCGGCATAAAAAAAACTTCTTACGCTCTCGTTCAACCCCGAGAGGAAAACTTCAGGTCGACAGCAGACACTCTGCAGTTCGACACCGTTTTGTTAACCGATTGAAGGTCGACTGCAGGCCGACACCGAGGCGTGTAGTATGAGAAGCATACTTGACGCACACAACAGGTCCGCATGGTGTAGTGCGTGCTTTTTTCATGCACGGTTTTACGGTTTTACGCCTTCGACTTAATTGGCATGGAGACCGTAAGAGGACTGTAAAGTGTGTGCTGTGTGACTATTGCGTGCTCCCACAAAAATTTTTCTAAGTCCTTATAATATTTGAACTTGAAAAAATTCTCATACTAAAAATGGAAACTATAATGGCGACCGAGCTCGTAGCGCAGTGGTCAAAACTAGCTGGCTGCGACTCGGTAGAGCGCGGGATCGCCCCTCGGTTAGGGCAGATTTTTTCCGTGCTGCGAATGATCCCAAGATTGACCGTTCTCTTGATAAGAGATTTTTAAGGTCTTCAATTATTCTAAGATTATTCATTAGCTACGGAAGAAAATCTATAGAAGAAAGAAACGAAAGTATGGCAGAAACACGTATACGAGAAAACGAAAGAAGAGGCCGCGTAAAAACCTACAAGGCGTGGGTATACGTGGGATACAAACACTCCTATGTTAACTAGTTCCTTCAGTCTCAATCAATAAATTTTTCATCGGATGATTTTTGAATAAAACATGATGTGCATTATTATATTGTAATATATATTTGTATAAAATCATCCGCGACAAGACTAAATGCCCGGGAAAGTATCCGTTGCGGGCCGGCCATATTCTGCACGCAGCAATACGTGTCGACCGTGTAAGTAACTGCGTGTCGACTTAAAGTCCACAACCGGTGACTAGTGTGTGACTTCTCAAACGTCGGTCCACAGCAGTCACTCAACATTGTGCTAATTGACCCGAGAAATTTTCTCTCGGGACAGCACTTACTCAGGGTGTGATTTCTCGTTGATCAACCACACGGCAACAATCAATGCACGGCTCAAGGCCTTAAAGCCTCCTGAATTTATTCATCGAATACCACGATCAGTCGATGAATTAGTTCACTGGAAAGCTTCTAAATTAAAGCATTTCTTTTTTCATTACGCTATTCCATGGAAGACAAATGCCTGCAGAATTTTTCCAAGCTCGAAGTTAGAACAATTATTTTGAGCGGTGATAAAATTAAAGAAATCATGATTGATGTTGCCGATGATTCACTGAATTGTTTCGTGCGAGATTTCGAAGAGTTGTACACTCTGAACTTCTGCTCCATAAACATTCATTTGTTACTACATTTGGCAGACTGTGTGAGGAGGTTGGGGCCACTTTGGGCGTATTCCTGCTACGAGTACAAAGACCTGAACGGAAAAATTTTGAAGTTTGTCAATGGTACATAGCATTTGGAATCGCAAATCGCCGCATCCCATTGGCAGCGTATAAAAATGATGTGTTGGGATGAAGAATTGCCAGGAAGCCGATTTCGAGATTTTTGTACAAGACGAAAACACCAAGTCTAGATCATTGAATAGATTGGTGTGCAGTAACACTCAATTGGGCGGTATAGAAAGGAGAAGAATACGAAATTACAACTGCTGGCTGGATGCATAGATGTGAACCAAATGACTTTATAAAAGCTGTCCCCGTTGAAGCACTCATTAATCCATGTGTTAAGAATACGAAATTACAACTGCTGGCTGGATGCATAGATGTGAACCAAATGACTTTATAAAAGCTGTCCCCGTTGAAGCACTCATTAATCCATGTGTTGCTGCTGAAGTGGAAAATCGGGCTGAAACATGCTACAACGCGCTTTTTGGCCACGCGAGGACACTTTTTGGTGTTTACGAAAATTTTCTCTACCGTACGTCACAGACGCATTTTTATTTTACTAACATGCTACAACGCGCTTTTTGGCCACGCGAGGACACTTTTTGGTGTTTACGAAAATTTTCTCTACCGTACGTCACAGACGCATTTTTATTTTACTTCTGAAGAGTGATTCTAGTGTGGTTTCAAAGGATTACAACAAAAGTGTGTAAACCATTACAAAAACTGTCGCAAGTTCCGGACAATAACGTTGAAGAGATTAGTTCGGTATGAAAATTTTTTTAAATTAACGATTCTCCGTTGTAAAGTTTTCATGTGAATATATCACTTGATGATTTAGATGGGTGATTAAAGCGGTGGACCTATTAATTTCGGTGGATGTGATGTAGTAGTAAGTACTTTGAAATGAACGTTAAATAAAATACTTTCCAATATAGTGTGACGAATAATTTTTCTAAATTCTCAACTTTATTTTAATGTTCGGTGCATGACACATCATACGTGATGAATATCGCGGCACGTGCACTCCGGATCACGTGAACATCGGCTGATTTTGAGGGCTCAGTATCAACACTCGCGGATATATAAGCCCTGCAAAAACCACCGGTCGTCAGTCCAGCAGCAGACACGAACAGCCACACTTGTCTCACCGCCAACCCTAGGGAACTCGGCGCAAATCGCAGAAAGCAGTCCTACGAGCTGACATCGCAGAGACTGGGCCCGGAGCATCTCGTACTGGTGTTCCCGCCACTCGATGCGAGTCAACCAAGGCCAACCTAGGTCTGGTCGACCTGGCCCTACGAGCGACACCACTGCTCCTGGTAAGGCGTTCTCCGGTGTACCCTTCCCAAAGGAGAAGCAGGAGCCCGTAAATCCCTCCGGGAAATCTTCAAAAAAGAGAAAGAGAGGAGGAAGGAAAGTTTTTCTCCGACAACTTCTGGGATCACTCTGATCTTATGGAGGCAAACAGCCTGAGCCACTCCAACCAACATCAACCATCAGCGCCGGAGCACCGGCAGTCGACGAGGGAGCACCGGCAGTTAATGACCACTTCCTGGTGACGGACCTCGCTACTCCCGAGCCGAACTATGCCTACAGATCAACCGGAGGTCATCACCATCGAGGACGATACCCCTCTGGAACCGAGTCCGGAGATCGTCACCATCGACGAGGTGCCTGTTATCACCATTGACGAAGAGGAAGTCCACAGCCGTACTCGATACCTTCAACCAGTGCATACTACCATCGATTACGCCAAGCTGCGGTACAGGCTGTCCATCACAGACCTGCGGTACAGCTACTACTCGAGGCTGTACTATCTTTCACGAGGGATCCACCTTCCACCAAGAGAGGCTCTCACCCTACTTAATTAAATACGGAATATGTTTTGCTTGGTGTTTGAATCAATAAATCAATATACCAACCGAATAAACTTTTCAATGAGAAGCATCTCACGAGGTGCCTACCAGCGGAATCCCCTACCTGGGAATATTTTCCCAATTATTATCCGACGTGGCGTTCATCCGAACGTCACAATAGATTCTAAAACTGCATTCATGCACATTAGGTAACAATTGATTAATGTGGCTCAGTACTCGCAGAACTTCAACCAGTAATTCATTTGGAGCCATCTACGAGTACGCAGTCTTCAAAAATTATTAAATCAGTTGGGCCAATAGTAACCCAGCATTCTTCTCAGGGTGAAGCAGTATGTATCTTTTTATTTTATTCCACAATCTGATGCAACATGGCGAAAGTCTATCTATTCGTATATGCATGTACAGGGCAGTCTCATGTTTTGTCTCTATCGTTCCTACCTGAAATGTAATCGAGGAGCTGCCTATCTGGGGTAGGTAGAAAAAAATATGTGCGTGTGTGTGATTTATTGTGCGCATTAGCAGCAGTGTTAAAAATTGTTTCTTGGTATCTGATACTTATTTTCTCATTTCAAATGAAAAAATTAAAATTTTTTTTGAATTCTAAATTTAATTCGATAATCGATAATGAATTTTCCTTTCATTTATTTATTTGTTTATAATAATAGGACATTTTTACTTCATTATTTCAAGCTTTGCTACAATTTTTTATTCTCTGATTGATATAATACCGGTTGATTTATCTTCGGATTTTTTAATCATAGGATAATTTGCAGAATGAAGAGGACGAAAGTGCACCGAAAGAGTCTAAACAATTGAATACCTCGAATCAAAAATCGAAGGCGCAACGTGTTAAAGTGAATAAAAACACGCCCCGTGTAGGAATAAAGTTTTTCAGCTACCTAGAAACTGGCTAGGTTTAATCGCTTGCATCCATAAAATCGCTCGGACATTTGGCCAGTGATAGATACTGATTTGTCCCCTCTTGAATTCACATATATTGGTCAGTTTTTTGAGATATTTCTTAACTACTATCTATAAGCATAATATGATTAATAACTTCGGCTAATTTTTACTCAGACTGAAACTCTAAGAACTAGCTGGGTTTGAGGATAAGAAACTGGCCATTATTACTGGTTAAAAACTGGTCATTACTAGCGGATCATTCGTCGATCTATTTAAAGTTAGCTAGGAAAACCTAACCAAATGCTAGTCAGAAATATTGAAGATTGGTTAGAGGAAGCCGTTCTCACGAGGAATAATGAAAAATGTATGCAAATTAGCTTTTTATTCAACACGGATACAAAGATTTTGGAAATAGTAGGTAGAATAAGGAGGAGGGAGTAGAGAAAGATAGAAAGACAGAGGGAGCAACAGTCCGGTGGTGACTTCTGCTTGTCCCTGCACGTTCTGGTGATCGATGAGTATCACTCTCCGGGCGATGTTGAGATGATGCTTACTGAAACATGCGAAAAGTGACAAGTGCATGAACCATATTGGTTATTCACTTACCTTTGGAACTGAAGTTTTTTAAGACTTATAAATACAGGCAATTACTTCTCCACCATTTGCATTTATATACAATATGAATACAGCCAGGGTTGTAGAATTTTCAACCGCATGCACGAATTAGTGCTTCTATACCACTAAAAACTTCGAGAACAATTACGTTTTCGATTGGAATTGACAAGACTTCTTTAACTGCATTCTCGAATTCTTTCTCAGCTTGAACATTGCTGTTTTTGTATTAAGTGTCATCTATATCATCGTCAGCTGCATCTTCATTTATGGGCTTTTTTCTATCTTGTACATTTGGCAAGATATCCGAAAGAGCATTGTTGAATTGAGATTTGTTCAATTTTTCCTTTTTCAATTTTTGGAAAATTGCTGTAATTAGAAAACCAACAAAGATCGATAAATACCGTACCTAAGATTATTAGGATTTAAATAAGTTAGTTAGTTCAGATCTTCCTAATGTATTTGATGTACATTGTTTTTACATAAAATTTTCCGCCACCCCACAGGGCTCCCACTCTCTCGCACCAGTGTTCCTTCTACCTAACGCAACTCCGTGCTATTCCCCATGATCTACCTGTGTCACCTCCTCGTTTCTGCTCGAGTCTCTTGGCAATCTTTCAAACTCGTTGGCAGATACTATTAGATTTGGCGCCGGCCCTCCGCCAAGCAGTTGATTATGAGCAGTGTCACCGTTTCTCGCGACTTTTTTCCGACCCAATCCACCTATCTTTGCATGACCTCTTTGTCCCCCCCGGAGTCTCATCCTCTCACAGAACCACATGTGCTTGAACGAATCCCTCTCTATCTTACAAACCCTGCACAGAGGGTTAGTGAAGCCCTTATTTCCGTCTCTCACAATACTTCCGAAGCGGAGTCTAGCCCAGGTCACTTTGTCCTTCCCTTTGACCTTTCTGTCGCTCCAATAAGCTTCCCTGCCTGGCTGTGATTTTCAGCTCTTGTAGTAGGGGTTAAATTTGGAGACTGCTATATTTTCCCAGTTTCTTTGAGTCTCCCAATTCAACAAGATTTGTGCTCCCCGAGTAGGTTCTGTCTGAGTGCTTTGATATCACCCTTCTCCCAGATTGTTTGACAGGAGGCATCGTCGCCTACTTGTTCTACGGCCACTTGAAGTTCCTTTGCCCATTTTGACGCGGTGTTGTTGAGGATACTTCTGGCCTCCTCCGTGAGCGCCATCTTGGCCCAACTTCCATCATCTCTTTGCGTCGTGTCGACCAAAAAATCATGACGCTCTCGCCCAGGCCAGCACTGAGATACACTTAATGCCTGCTTCCATGAGCCATATGTAAGCTGGTGTGTTTCTACATAGGGCCATCGCTCCCTTGATGTAGCTGGCCTGTAGCTGCTCTATTTCCTTCCTTGCCTTCTAGCCCCATATCTCCACATCATGCGTTCCCACCGAGCGCGCCATTGCCTCGTATAAGGATAGTTTCCTGTCGAAGGAGCTGACCCTGGCCTTTTTCATAATGCCCCAGACCTGGGCGACTGCCTTCTTGGATTTGTTGGCCGACTCTCTGACATGACGCGTGAGGGTGTTTCGCGAGTCCACCCAGAACCCCAGGTATTTATAGGCTTCGACGGTCCTTCGTTTTCTCCTTCCAGGCTCCATTTTTCGTCTTTTCGCCTTTTCCCTCCGTTCCTGTAGATCATGACCTTAGTTTTCTATGCGTTGATCTCCAGACCATTTCTCTTAACGAATTTCCCCAGCTCTCTTAGCATTTCCTGGGGTCTCTGCTAACAGGACGAGGTCGTCCGCGAATTCGAGGATCTGCACCTTGTTGTTGTTGAGGGCGGCACCCCCCAGGTTCCTCTTTGCTATGACCTCGTCGACGATGTCAATGGCCAGGTCGAAGGCGAGCGGACTGAGCGGGCAACCCCGTCGCACTCCCACCGACGTCACAAAGCTGCCTGTCGTGGTTGCTCCCGCGATGACCTTGTTGTGAGTTACCGAGTAAATACTTCTAAAGAGCATTTTACCGGAGACTCCTTTTCCTCGAATTTCTCCAAGAGTTGGGCGGCTCAGGGATTAAATAAACTAAAAAATGAATCGACGAATAGAGCTGCAAATTGTGAATGGGGCTCAAATCGACGTCCCAAACGAGGAAAAAATTGTATATTAATAATATTCACCACGCATAGCTTAGACGATACAACTTAGAGCAGGTCATACTGACGAGTGCGCGAACGAGCAAACAAAAATGGTGAAGAGGCCTACAGCGCGATGACACGGACAGTATAGAACTTGTGTGTGTGTGTGCTGGAGAGGCTTGTGGATTGGTGTGTCATTTATATATAGACAATACCTCAATAAGTTTGAGGTGTGTATGTCACAGGTCGATCAATCTGGTAGTTGTGCTGTAAGAGACTAGGTTGACTCTGGGATTGAGGACTGACGATTAGTGACTTTAGCATAAGATAGGTTTGGTGTTACCTCGCGCGTCTGCCGGACGGGCCGAGGTCTTACAATGGGTGTTCGTTTGCTTTCATTTTCAAGTCTCTGCATAGCGTGGATGTAGAAGTCGCAGCTTTTCCAATTTAGAGGGTGGTCGTTTTCGTTGCAGTTAGCGCATTTGAGTAGTTTCATATTGTTATCTTCATCGATAATTGTGCACTCTCCAGGCGCGAGGGAGTTAATGCATTTCACTTCTTTAATGATGCTAGAAAAATATTGATCACGCAAACTGAGTAAAAGTTATATTTATCTACAATTTATTGTTCATTCTTCAATATTTTCCATTTTTCATCATGACTACCAACTTATTGATTCATCTCCGCATGCTGTAGTAGTATTATTAAGTAGGTTATTGTGGTAGTAACAATCTGAGAGAAAATGAATGGCCTTATTCATAGGCCATAGAAAATTACTTTTTACTTTACTCACCGAGTGCAGGAGAGTACGATCAAGAGAAAATAATCCGCACGCAGTGAATGACAAATGTCTGTTCAGCAATTCAGTGAAAAAATGCTCTAACTTGAAAAGAATCGAAGTTTTTAATAAACGTGTTATTTGATTTCATAGGATACTCACTTCGTACTTTATAACTACTTGCGATGAATCAGCTTCATTTATGGCATCGGCAATTATTTCAGAAGTTCGCCGCATCTACAGAAAATCGTATCTTTGATTCAGAAACAATTCTGCTCATTTTCAGTAAACCGAGGAAAACAGTTTTGTTTTCTTCGGAGAAATATAAAATACATATAAAATAGGATATATTAAGATCCATTGTTTTAAACGAGAAATATTTATTTTTCCGAATTGCGTTTGGGTTTTTTTTTACATTAAATACATATTACAAACTTCTTTAGTCAGGTCAGTGACGCTTGTAGTCAGAAAGATGACTGGTAACAGTCCGTATATAAGCCAGCAAAAGTCGTTGACCCACTTAAGGATCGGTTTTGATGATAGAACATTCGTGATGGTATTGTATGACGAAAACATGGTCGAAACAGTGACATATGAGATGACAAGTAACATAATGTACGAATATATGGCCTCGAACTTTCTAACAATTTGATACAGGGCCCGATGGGACTTTTGTATGGTATTAACATCGTTTTGGATTTTATTGCGTTCAGCTATTGCGATTCTAACAAACTGGAGACACTCTTTAGCCATCGAACGGCCCAAGGATTCAAACGCTATGTTCAGCTCTGCAAATTTTCCTTGAATAACTATGAGAATACAACTGTATTGCACTAGCGGTATCTTTATGAGATATTTTGGCAATCTCACAGCAGCATAAAATTGAATTTCATCACTTGGTAACGAAAATTGTACCGCCAACGTGATGCAAGTCATTATTGTGTAAATAAGGCAAGTGGACATTAGACGGTATTTAATTGCTAGCGCAGAATTTTTTCGTAATGATTGTGAACCGACGTTTACGCCAAACAATTGGTTCAGAAGTTCTACAATATGCTTTTGGTAATATCCATACATCAATAGAATTAAAATGACTATGAAACAGCTGCCAAGAAACAGCGCCAGGGAAAATAACAGGTCTAATCCATGCTTGTTGCAACTATAGAATATTGGTAGCACTAGATATGCGAGCAGACAAAAACAACCCGATAAAACAATATTGTACCATAAGCCCCATCGCGTATATGAAAAGTACATGATTGATAATTTTTTCTCGCTCCGAGCGTCAATAGGCAAAAAGTTAATGGTGAATGGCGCTAGTCCAAAGACTTGAAAAAATATCACGATGGAACGCAACACAAATTTAGAAGAAGGCTCGAAATTCATCTTGGACTTCCGATATAGACGCGGTTTACAGACACCGACTGTTATCAGAGTGGTTCGGTAATTCAATAGATAAGGTAATCGCATCAAAATAATAATTGATTTTTATTAGAATGTCGGTGGAAATACAACTGGATGATTGGTCGTTTATACACATGGCTAATACTGCTTAGAAGTGGTACAATTCAGGTCAAGTTTATTAAGCAATTTTCTAAATCATAGAGCTTTGTACATGTGATATCACGTGTAAATAAGTAACTACGGCACGTATTTTTTTCCGAGAATTTCTATTTTATTAAACAAAGATATTATCTTATGAATATTGTAATTAGGTAGAGGATTTGTAACCGTAAATCACAAGAAAAAATGAATTGATGAAGCCTGATTTTGTGTGAAATTTTTCAGTAGAAAAATAAAAAACTCTTTCGGGTTTGTTTACTGATAAATTTTTCGAATGCGTTGTAAAAAATAAACAATGAATTAAAAATTTTTTTTTATTAATTTGAATAGAAAATATTATTTTTTGCCATAATAGCTTGAAGGGTACTCCGGTATTGAAAACGTGATGGATGAATGATTTTTTACAATTAAGATAAAATAAAATAATAAAATAAAAATAAGAAAAAAAGAATAATAAAATAATAAGATAAAAAAATTATTTTATCAATTTTTCGGGGGTTAAAAATTTTTTATCATTTTTATGTAAAGATAAAGAGATTTTTCGATTAGTGTTTGTTGGATGGAATAAAAAAATATAAATTTCTGGGTTAGGGAATGCGTTTAAAGTTCTTTATTATCGATATTAGGGCTCGTGTAATGAGAAAAAGTATTTATTTGTGTTTGAAAAACATGAAAATTTAGAGTCATTTCAGTTTTAAAGCGTTATTTATTGTTTTTTTCATCGGTTGATGATAATGCCTGTTTTGGCGCTACGTCAACAACTCGGAATACATTTATTTAATAAAAAAAGTTTTATACAAAAGTTGTAGGGAGTTTAATGGAGAATAACTTTTAAAATCGGTATTTGATCAATTAAGAGCACTTTGAAGGTTCAATAAACAAAAACAACAAACGTGTTCAAATAAACAAAAATGGTAAACAAGCTGTGAGAGTTACGGAAAAAAGTTTAAGATAAAAAAGTTAGGGAATTTAATAATGAATAAAAAAATACTCAACAATTTTTTCTCTAAAACTAATATTTTCGAGGATATAGCAATGGACGCGTTCTCCAATATGGCGGCTAGTTGTGACCACCCTACATTCCCCGATTTTTGAACTTGAGCTTTTTTCGACATCCCTTAATATCTGTGAAAAAACTAGACTGCGGAAAAATTTTGCAATCTGCACTTCCTCTATGCGTGAGAACCACGCCTAGCGTCCATCAGGGACCTCCGTTAAAGTCCACTGCAGCCAAGCTGGTTTCCCATCTTGGCAGCGAGATCTAGATCATCACTGTCTAATTAAGGTGACTACCGAAGCTACACACGTGCCGAATGGCTGTCACTAATGCTTTCCTGTACCAAGTGCTCCATTCATCGTACACAGAATCTGCTAGACAGTTGACTGCGCGTGGTTGCCAAGTTGCGTATCCGCACATATCCTCACGACCAATAGTTACTGCGGGGAAAATTAGTGAAATTCATGCTACTTTGAATTGTTTTCAAACAGACAATTTTAGAACGACTATCGACAATTTGACGTTATTTAGAAAATTTTTGAACTCGGGAGCTGAAAAATGGGCTTAAATTACCTACTTGAGTCCTTTGGTTTAGGGTCGAAATGAGCCACGTTTTGAGCAGGAGAGACAAAAAGATTTTTTTGAGTAGTGGCCCCGAAGTATCCCGAGGGTACCCCCAGCTCCGTCGTTTTCCGAACATATTCCCGCGGTATCAGATTCCCAGTGCGTCCGCGAAATGTCCTAAATGCATTCTCAAAGCGTCTCTAAAACGTCCCCAATGTGTCTCGAATGCGTCCCCGAAACACTCCCATACGGTAAAAAAAGTTTATGGAATTTCATTTTTGTATAAGATTAGGGGGAATCATTGCTTGGCCAGCTAGGTCCCCAGACTTAAATCCTCTTGAGTTTACGTTGGAAGAGATCTACAGTCAGTAGCTAAATGGTTGATAAAGTACTTCAGGACTTTGAGCGTCGACTCCGTTGCTGTGTTGAAAGAAATGGTGGTCATACCACCATTGGTAAACAATTAAAAAGTTGGAAATTGTAAACTATAATTGATATTTAAGTATCGGATTGTCGTTTCCGGACCCTACTTTAACAGAACGACAACCACATGATTAAAACAAAAATATACATTTGCGTGTAATTATCATCCAGACACTATAGGAAGACTTAGTATTACTTTTTATTTACATTGAGATAATTAGCATCGCTAGCATCTCTCTACGTGTACTATTCTCGATTCACGGTTGAAAAAAATAATTTTTAAACCTGTAAAAAAAAAATACAAAACAATGATGAAAAATACAAAACTCCTTCAGATAATTATTGCTGTGCTCAAGATTTTATTCAATCATCTCAATTTTTTCCAAATTCTAAACACTGACAATAATCTTTGCTGAGCGATTCCCACCACTTTCGACCCTGTCGAGGGTAGGAATTCTATGTAAACATATTAGAACATTCGTGGAAAGCATTATACTCATGGGTCTCGGGTTCCTTGCTTTTTTAGTTCCTTATTGCCTTATTTTCTTATTCCTACATCGGATAGCTTTGGAGGCGGATAAACTACTTCAATTACTCCTGTAATCCAGAAATAGTGGAAATCTCAGGTAAATATTCTAGGTTTCCATCATGATACTCGAATAATGCTGTCAAGTTTTTTTCAGACCCTTAGAGCTTCCAGTAACGCTCAAATACCACGATTTTCATATCTAACCTCGGTAATTACCTCTTGATCTACAATTTAGTAAAAAAATGGGGTATTTTTATCCCCGCGTATACCCACGCTTAGTAGGTTTTTAAGCGGCTTTTTTGCTTTCGTATTCTTTCGTATCGTTGTCTGCCTTTTTAAGATTTTTCTCCGTAGCTAACGAATAGATCTCACAGAATTAGAGTCCTTCGTATCTCTATTAAGAGAATGGTCAATCTTGAGATCCTTCGCAGCCCGGAAAAAAACCTGCCCTAACTCAGGCGCGATCCCACGTTGCACCGAGTCGCAGCCGCATGGTCTTGACCACTGTGCTACGAGCTCGGCGATCTACAATTTAGTACTGAAATGTATTTATACGACTGCTATCTGTCAAATTCGTTTGTTTTCCCTATGTTTCCCCAGGTTGCTACATCTTATTTTTGGCCAGCATTCTTTCTCCGAGCTTCGTAATTTCTTTTTCTCAGTAGCCTTCATGTACTTCATCAAAAATCATTTGCGTATATTCACTGCCGTACGTAGAATTTTCAATTTAGTTGGATATCTTGTAGTTTAGTTAATAATAAGATTATTACACAGTAATAAAAGGCAGAAGACTTTATGCGCTGAGCTGGTTGCCGTATTGTAACGTATGCAGGAAACGTGTTCTGGCGAGCACCACTTCTTTGTTCAGGTAGAGCAATTCAATCAGAGAAAGAGAGAGAGAGAGCAAAAGTTAGATAAGGATACAGATATGGGGAGGGATTTAGGATCCCCCATTGCAGACAACATCCTACAACTCTGTAGTATTTGTTGCCACAGATTTTTTAGCCCCTTCATCATCCTAGCCTTGACGTCCTTAAAGCTCTGGCCATTTTTTTGGTGGGATACCCGTTTACTATGCTTTTTTCTTCTCTTTGAGACTTGACTTTTGGCATTTTTCTTTTTCTATTCTCAAAATATCCTTCGAGTACCCTAACAATCTGCCCACGATAGTATATTCAATGTTCACAGTTCTAATTTTATTCTACCAAGAAGCGCTCGGCGTGTTGGTTCTGGTGAATTCGATGAAGAAAATGGATAGTTTTAGAAGTTAAATTGCAAATTGACACGCTTTCCTAATAAGTAACTTCCATTATACCTCATATTTCGTTTTTCAAAATCACTGAGCAGTACCGCTAGTTTTACGCCCGATGTCGCCACATATTTTAGAACCTTTAAAAGAAAGACGGGTTCGTTCTCGCCTTGAGTGCCCCTTTCTCCTATAACGTCATAACGTTTTTTGCGTGCCTACAAGACACACGTTACGTTCTTACATCCTTTTTCGTGATAATTATACTCTACAACATGTCCAATACGGACAAAAGGAAAGCAGATGAGGTGGCTTACCGCAGTGCGCAACTAAAAAAATGTCAAAAAGTCATACGGGAGGTCGTGGGAGAGTCAAATTTTGCAGACTCGGACAATGTCCAGAATCCTAGCTTTGAAGGTACGTTTATTCTTTTTGTCCCTATTTCATTTACAAACTAGTGATCATAACATCGGACGGAGCAAACTTGATTTGCCTCCGGACCGTCTGGCTCAGCCAGTACTCTACTTATGATCTATTTATGTTCCCTCCATTGGGACCGGGTGATCGTCCTTGTCAGGGCGATCATACCACCGACCGGATTATTCTCACGTTTGGCGACAGAGCTATCTCTTTTATCCTCTGTCGACCCGAATAACCGGATTACCACACTAGCGGGGATGACGAGATCTCCCAGCTCGATGGCGAGAACGCCAGTGGAATTATCAGTGCACCTGATCATAACTTCTCCCAGGAGGTGACAAAGGAGGGATCCACCCCTACCGAACTGCCTGAGAAGGCCCGAGAGTTTCTGGGCATTGGAATAAGGCTGAGTTGAGACCGCCAATTTAATTTTCACCCAGAAATTGCATCGACCTGGCAAGAGTACATCAAGTCCGGCATCCGATCCAAGGACAGGAAAGATCTAATGGAAAAATACCCGAACAAGAGCAACTGCCTGTTTGTCGCACTGGCCCTGAACCCGGAAATTCAGGCTCTGCTGCACAAAACAGCCAAAAGCCGCGATAAGCATTTCATGGCCAACCAGGAAATCTGCGGCCGCGGCCTCTCGGTCCTAGGAACAGCGCTCGAGGTCGTCTTTAACGATGAGACAACTCCAGTCGCCCAGGAAGAGCTCATGGAGTTGTTGTGCGATGCAAGCACTCTCTTTTGCGAGCTAATGCACCAGCTTTGTAAGACAAGAAAACACCAAATTTATCAGTATGTTGATGGTAATAAGCGAAGAACCGTTCTTGAGGAGTCAGTTACCGAGGACCTGGACCGTCGTTTTAGAGCGGCCACAGCAGTAGAAAAGGCAGAGCTTTCCTTGAAGACGAAAGGAAACAGGCGCCAAACACGCGCGGTAGGCCTTTAAACTGGAATCGCCCGTCCGACCCGCAAGGCAATTGGTCTCAGACGGGCTTCAAATCGAAGACATCCCGCTTCGCCCCCTACAACCGCCCACAATCGTCCCCTCAGGACCCTCAGCGAAAATCGGATACCCTTTATTTCACAACCTACCCAGTCCCGCGAACCCCCTTGACTACTTCACGATGGGCGTTGACAGGACTGCGATGCAACAGGCCATTTGCAAACTTCGTGAGTCCGGGGCAATACACCCCTGCGTAGATGAACAAGGCCAATTTCTCTCCAGTATTTTCCTTGTGCCCAAGAGCAACGGTGACATGAGATTCATACTAAACCTCAAGGAATTAAACAATTTTATTCACACCGAGCATTTCAAAATGGAGGATATAAGGACAGCTATTAAATTAATTTGCCAGGGTTGTTTCATGGCCCACATGGATTTGAAGGACGCGTATTTGACGATCCCTATTCACGAATCACACCGAAAATTCCTAAGATTTCGCTGGCAAGGCCAATTTTTCGAGTTCACCTGTATGCCTCTTGGCCTAACTAAGGCCTCTTGGGTCTTTACCAAGCTTCTTAAACCTGTCACCGGGCACCTTCGGGCCCAGGGCTTTACTTCGGTGGTGTAGCTCGATGACATTTGGGTGTTAGGCAACGCAAAGGAGGAGCGCGAAAGGAACATTCGTGTAACCAGAGGACTTCTCGATTCCCTTCGGTTCGTGATCAATAAGGTTAAAAGCAATCTGTCTCCCTCCACCTCATGCCAATTTCTTGGCTTTATTTTGGACTCTGAGGCCATGACCATCGAGCTGACAACTACCGAAAAGGAGCACATCCTGCGCCTAATTGAGGACCTCAGTGCCAGGACGTGCTGTTCTATTCGGGAATTCGTGCAATTCATCGGCAAAATCACAGCGGCTTGTCCGGGAGTGAATTATGGTTGGGTTCGTGCAAAACCATTCGAGCACCAGCGATTGCTAGCCCTCCAGGGCTCAGATGGTAACTCTGAGGCGTCAAGGCCTCTCCTACAGTCTCTTGTAATCGGGTTTAGATGGTGGAGAGACAAGATCTCGCACTCTAGGAATCCTATCCGCTGTGCGCGCTGCACGACCACGATTTTTTTACATGCATCTCTCTCAGGCTGGGGAGCGGAGTGCGATGGTTCCGTGGCCTACGGCCACTGGTCACCCAGTGAGTCAAATCAGCACATCAACCTGCTTGAACTGACTGCAGCTTTTAATGGTCTAAAATCGTTCGCTACCGACCTGAGGCACGCAAAAATTCTCCTGAAGATAGACAAATCGAGGGCTTGGGTCTTTCAGGACATCACGCGAACCCTTGGGACACCTGAAATTGATCTCTTTGAATCCAGCACTAACAGCAAGTGCGATCTTTTTTGCTCCTGGCACCCTGACTCGGGAGCCTTCTGCGTCGACGCTTTCACCTTGGACTGGTCACCGTTCTTTTTCTACGCTTTTCCACCTTCCTCCCTCATTTTAAAATGCCTACGAAAGATTCAATCTGACCAAGCTTGAAGGATCATGGTTGTCCCCGATTGGTGAGCACAGCCGTGATATTCCTTATGAATATTACTGTTAATGGGCCCCGCCCGAGTTTTTCACCCATCAGCCAATCTTGTATTGCACACCCCGTGTATGCGCAGCATATATGCGCATAGGTGTGCTCTGCTCTCGCCACGCGTCGATTCAGTGACTGTGATGCATAATATGGCATCATACGTCGCGAATAGTTGTAAAAAAATTCTAATTAATAGGTCATTCGAAAGAGGAGATTCGACGCGTCATTTTCACCATTTATACTTAATTAATATGTTGTCTTAGTCATTAGATATTTACCGTTGAAATTTCCAATAGGCGTCTGTCCGTAAAAAAGTGCCGTATGTAAACACGATACAGGTCGCAATCGTTTATTAATATACTTGAAACTAGTACCAATCTCTTCGTAATTTATCGAAGATGGTTGGTATTGAAAACCAGATCCTATGTATGATTAGTTTCCGAGTTATTATTAAAAAAGTGAAGCCGTGTCGCGTATTGCACACCCCGTATATGCGCAGCATAGGTGTGCTCTGCTCTCGCCACGCGTCGATTCAGTGACTGTGATGCATAATATGGCATCATACGTCGCGAATAGTTGTAAAAAAATTCTAATTAATAGGTCATTCGAAAGAGGAGATTCGACGCGTCATTTTCACCATTTATACTTAATTAATATGTTGTCTTAGTCATTAGATATTTACCGTTGAAATTTCCAATAGGCGTCTGTCCGTAAAAAAGTGCCGTATGTAAACACGATACAGGTCGCAATCGTTTATTAATATACTTGAAACTAGTACCAATCTCTTCGTAATTTATCGAAGATGGTTGGTATTGAAAACCAGATCCTATGTATGATTAGTTTCCGAGTTATTATTAAAAAAGTGAAGCCGTGTCGCGTAGTTTTTTTAGTAATCGTCGCCGTATATATTTTCATGGTAAAGAAATTTTTCGATCGGTAACTTGACTATCCGCGCGTTCTATTACCATGCGATTTTACCAGCGCTCTACGGGGTGTGCTCTCTATGGTGCTTGGCCGTAGTTTTTTTAGTTATCGTCGCCGTATATATTTTCATGGTAAAGAAATTTGTCGGTCGGTAACTCGTGGGGTGTGCTCTCTATGGTGCTTGGCCGTAGTTTTTTTAGTTATCGTCGCCGTATATATTTTCATGGTAAAGAAATTTGTCGGTCGGTAACTCGACTATCCGCGCGTTCTATTACCATGGGATTTTACCATCGTTCTACGGGGTGTGCTTTCTATGGAGCTTGGCCGTAATTTTTTTTTTCTGGTGGCAGAAACATTCAACACCCATTGACGGCCAAATTAACACTCATGGCCGGTGTCTTATCCGACAAGCGTATGAACGACGCGTTTTTTTTTTCTGGTGGCAGAAACATTCAACACCCATTGACGGCCAAATTAACACTCATGGCCGGTGTCTTATCCGACAAGCGTATGAACGACGCGGAATAACAGGTCCTGCAACTGACCTGCTCTTCGTCTCTGTCACGGAGGCCACTCGGAAGCAATAGGCAATTAAACAAACCGATTGGCGTATAAACATTGCGAATCGGTCGATTTTTCGCGGGGAAAACGACCTTTTTGGGCTCGACAGAGCACTTTTTTTAGGGAGTTTGCTCTGTAGAGGCAAAAAAGGACATTAGATACACAAGAGAAACCGTTGAATGATTCAGGTAAAATACCATTCCGTGTGACATGAAAATTTTAGAAGGCAAAACCATGTGAAAAATTTTTATGCACTCACAAACATTCAAATTTTTTTTCGCAGATAATATAAATACTCTAGGAGTTCCTGATCGCAGGCCAAAAAAAGAGAAAAAATGCAGTTTCAGTAAAAAAAATCCTTCAAAGACGGCAAATAAATCGGTGTTATCGGGACCCAAGACGGCAGATACGCCAGAGATTTCATCTTCCGGCATTTTCATAAGCCATTTATATAATTCTATTGATTTAAAAAGATTGTAAACATAAGACACGTGCAAATGACTGAACTACTTGTGTAGATAGCGAACAGGATGCAAAAACATTGTACGGCGATCATTATTCCACGCGAAATATGCAGTTGTCAAAGCAATCCACGCTTCATATGTCTCCATCTGTTCAAAAGGACAGAACTGATCTTCTGTTGACTCAAGAAGAACTTGAACATCGTGCAAATCTGAGAGTATACTCGGCATCGATACATAGAGAGAATCAACATACATCAGAACTATTGACGAACACAGCACCTCCTCTTGACATCCCGCCTATTACATTTGCTGAAGGTAATAAATATATTGTGAAGGATTTAGACGAGGCTTTATAAAAAGCAGGTATATTTAATTGTAAATCAACGGAGCTTATCACAAGAATGTCTATTTTAGACAACAGCTGTTATACGAGTCTGTTGTTTTCCTGTGTGTGAAAGCATGACAATGCAACCGCGTTGCCATGCATTCAAACAGGCAGTTGTTTTATCTACGAAAGCGAGGCTTACTACTTCGCACTCGTGATCGATGACTTGAAACAGCTGATGAGGTGACTAATGGTCACCCCATCAGCTGATTTTCATAACAATATCCAATATCCAATATCCAATGTCCAATATCATAAGATATCCAACTCATCAGCTAAAACTTATAACACCTAATCCTAAAATCTTCGGCGCTTAAAGAGCTGATTTCGACAGGCTCATTTATATGTGTAATATAAATGAACGATTTTAAATAGTTCTCGAAACTTTCACATGTTATCAGATAATTTGAGCAACGATTTAGAGAGATTTAACGACGTAATGCCTCCTGCAGGAATTTCGTTTCACGCAGAGTTGACTAAAGCTCTATTGGTGCATGCCAATGACGAAAACAAAAATTATTACACGCAACTACTTAAAAACTCTGATAAGATACCGATTATATTTAAAGATCTGCCGGAAAACGCGAAATCAAACGTATTCACTCATGGGGTATCATGTGCTGACGGTACATAAATTTTTGATTATTGAACGTGTATCATCGGCTTGTAGTTTATAATTACTTACTCTATACTAATTTCAGATGATATTTTATCGGCAATAAAAGCTTATTTTCGGAGGTTGAGTGCTCAAATAAGTCGATTGAATGGGGCCAATGTGGATCTTTAAAATCGCATGAGTCAACTTACAAAAAAAGTTGAAATATTACTACAGAAACCTAATAAATTGTTTGTGGGGCAAGGTAGTTTTTTCATTTCAATCAATAATAACAGTAATAGTGTTACAAGTGGATCCCGGTTCCAGCGACTGTCTTAGTAATTTTTACCAGAAATTTATTCAATTTTTCCCGTGTAGAAATTCCTCTCCCGTGTAGAAAAAAGTTTTTTAACCCATAGATAAACTTCAACCTCGTTGAAAAGGGGAGTTCCGGTTGTCGATAGCAAGAACAGTTGCAGAATACCGAAAACGTGAGCAAAGAGGTTATTTATCGTTTGTTTACGTCTAGTTGTCGCTGTGTGAAATTGTTCAATAGAAAGTATTAATTATTATTCTATTTCTCGTATGTTTTAGTAATCCATCTGCAGACATCAATTACAGGTTTACTATAGAAACATTTATAAAAGTTCAATATTCTAAGTAGCCAGCACCCGAGTCGGGGTTGGGTTATGGCAATTTGGTTCCCGGCAGATTTCGTTTTCACCTGATCATTGCGTTAGGAAGAGATTATAGTTGAGGCTGCGTATTTGGGATTTTTGGTTTTCGAGTTTTGATCGATTTTTTGGTTTTCAAGTTTTGACGTGCCCCCCTCTCATTTGAGACGTATTTGTTATCTGCCGGCGGTGAAAGCGTACTGTGAGAGGAGGAAAGGGTGGAAAATATGATTAAGAAAATCAAACTTTATTTTTTCCCGTCAACCTTACACAAGTAGAAACAGCCAGTCCTGGCCTGCAGGTGAATATATACTAGACAGCCACAAAGCAACTTAATTCTAATAGACTAGAGTCAGTCTTAGAACGAGGTCTAATGACCTCTTTGCAGTAATACTTAAAAAAGTTCTGACTATGACTTCAGTTAGCCAATTTGAGAATATCATCGATCAGGGTGTCGTTGTAGAATTTCACCGAGGCGACGGCGGAGGAAAAAGTCCCGGGCGGGGCTTTCATACCCGCATCTTGTAAGGCTGATCTAATCCATCCGGCAATGACGGTGCGAGACGCTCCTCTAACTCTGCCTTTTGTGGCCTTCAAGGCCTAAAAAGGCCTTGCAGGTTGCCACCGAGCCTTTTCGCCTGTTGGTCATTGTAATCAGTCTATTTGTCCAATAAACTACGTTCAAGCAAGATCCTTGCACGTTTTGAAACTTCCAGCCAGACTGCTGGGCTCCTGGCTTGTCTGTGTTCGACCCGAACTTAGGCCAGAGGATAATAAAATCTTCGCCAACCTGGAGGTGCTCTTTATCGCGGCATAGTAGGGTCAGATCGTGGACCTTTCTTCCCGACGCGGGCAAGAGAGCCAGAGCGACGAATCTGGATACTTGAAAAAAACTTTGGCGGTCTGGCGGAGACTTCTTTAACCACGTGATCATTTTTTCGACGTCCCAGACTTTGCTGATGGGCTTGGGCGGTTTGGCAGCCGCAATGCCTTTTAGGATGCGGGTGATCAGTGGATGAGAGCCCAGTTGGCGGGTGTTGAGCGGATCCGCGAAGGTCACGACCACTGATTTGTAGACGAGAATTGAGCAGTGAAAAAGGCCTTCTACCTATGCAGGTGGCTGAGGAAGCGAGCCAACACCTGGGGGAAAGGGTCCCTGGCCGATGCGTTGTTAGATTGAGACCACTCCACCCATCTCCTCCAGGGGGCTTGGTAGGTCTTCAGGGTAGAGGCGCGCCAGGATGACTCTAACATCTCTCTGTCCACCGGATCCCAATTTTTAAATTGTTCGCTCCACCCTCTACCCGTCAGGCTTTCAAACAGAGGTTGTTGACTCTCGGGGGTGGGAGACCGGTTGCCACGTCGACCAAGTCTAGCTCCAGGTCGGGGATCTTAAACGTTGGCCTGGTTGCGCGGTTCTTGAGGTCCGACCTCTAGAAAACCTTCTCCCACCTTGGGGTGATCAGAATGTACGTGCCTTGGGCTCTGTTTAGGTGGCTCAGCACTCTGGGCACGAGGGCGGGGGCGGGAATACCCAGGCCAGCTCAAAGTCTCAGTCCCGGCTAAATGCGTCCGTGAAGAGCGCTCGTAGGTCCTCCGACGAGAGGAAGACGTAGCACGGCGTCACTGCCGACTGAGCCGTCGCGAATAGGTCGACGACTAGAGTACCCCATTTCGCGCAGATTGTTCCACTATGTACATTGACAGGTGCCAGTCCGGGATTGAGTTCCCTCTCGATAGGCTGTCCGCCACCGAGTTCAACGCTCGTGGGATGAAGCGATCGGTCAGGGAGATGTTCTGGAGGTGCGTGAGAGCAAAAAGCTCCTCCGCTTGTTGCAGCAAGACTAGAGATTTCGTGCCACCCTCCTTCTTGATGAATGCCACCACTGTCTGGTTGTCGGACTGCACCATCACTATTTATGTGCCAATCGCACTGGCTCTGAACCCACACCTCCAGAAGAAACTTCTCTAGGTGGACTCCCCAACCGAAGTTTGAGGCATCCGTAGTCAGGAACACGTCCGTACTCGGCTGGAAAATTGCAGATTTGAGGTGGCAAGAGTTTAGCCACCTCGTCAGGTCCTGTAGGAGCCTCGCACTCAGCCCGAATACTTTGTCTCGATCGGATTTGGGCAAGCGATTGAACGCCCTCTGCAATCTTCGGCAGTGGAGGCGATCCAGTGGTACTACAAACGCCGCAAAGTTCAGCTCTCCCAAAATTGACACTGCAGATGACCAACTCCAGGTCTTTGTATCTAGTAGGATCCTCAGAGAGACTCTTATTTTGTTGAGCTTGCTCTGTGAAAGAAATTAACGGTCGTTAGACGGGTGCCACGTCACGCCCAGAAACTCGAGTTGGTGACTGGGACAGATCAAAGATTTTTTTAAGTTAACCACCCATCCTAGGAAGTGCAGGGTTTCCACTACGGAATTGCCATGCTCCACAAGAAGATCTCTACTCTGGCAGGCGATGAGAAAATCGTCCAGGTGAACTAGTACCCTGATGCCGCGGTCTCTCGGGTAGCTTGCTACCCAGTTGGTTAGGCTTGCAAAGGCCTGGGGAGCAGAGGCTAGACCGAAAGGTAGATAAACCATGTTGTAGAAGGTTTATCCGTAAGCCAGAGTGCGAAAGCGCCAGTGGCTCGTCTTGATGGGGACGTGGAAATACGCATTGGACAGGTAGATTTTCAAGAAATCGCCTCTTTGAAGGAAGTTTGGGACTTTGAAATGGCTTATGAGATGAAAACTTTTTAGTTTGAGAAAATCATTGACTCTTTGCAGGTTAAAAATGTGGCGGCATGAGCCGTCTTGCTTCGGAATCAGGAATATGTCGGCATGAAGCCTGATTTTACCTGTGACTTCCGTATTATGCCTCGATCCAGCATCGTCGCTATCGCTCGGTCCATGTCCGACGAGATTTTTAATTGGAAACGCCTCGCTAGGTCCTTGTTGAGGACGACCAACGGTGGTTTCTCGCCGAATGGAATCGAGTAGCCGTTGATCACTTAGGGAATGGCGTCCGGGGCGCCTAGTTGCTTCCAGAGATCCGAGAAGTCGCCCAGACGACCTCCCTGGAAGCTTTGATGAGGTGGGAGAGAGTCAAAAACATCGCTTGCTCCCCTTGTCCCTGCCAGAGGAGCTTCTAGACTGGTTCTCCTGTTGGCCTTGAGATTTGGCCGCCTTGGAAGAGGAATTTTTGAAGGAACTCCTCGTTTTGTCCTGATTGGAGGGGCCACGGCGCGAAGGTGGCTTTTTTTCTCCCTTTTTGTGAGGCGCAATGCTCGGAGCAAATTTTTTGGAAGGATTGCGGTTGAAACAAGTCTTAAAGTGGCTGTCCAATTGGGTGTAAAGCTCTTTCAAGGCGTTTTCCTGAAACAAGAACGTCTCGGAGGGTGGAATTTTTCTCAGAAGCTGTGTAGTGTGCTTTTCAGTCCACAGCTCGAGCGACTTACGCCTTTCTCCAATTACTTCTGACCTTTTTCCACAGGCCAGTAGCAGGATATTGTCCGAGGTTTCTCTAAACTTAGAGGAAGATTTATTCAACAGCTCCTGCCTGAGCATGTCTCCAACGGCAGGGAATTTACTGATCACTCGTCGCATTCCTTCTTTTAGGTGCACCCTTTGACAAAGGGTTTCATGGCAGAGGCAGCCCAGGAAGGCATCCGTTTTTTCCAAAAACTTTGCGTCGACCCCTATTACCCGCGAGCTTGTTAAAACCTCCGCTGGCGTGAAGTTTCCTTTGCACCTCGGCATAACGGATGTTGTTCCAGCGTTTGGAACCCAGACTCATCGTATTAATCCCAGACTGCGAATCTCGGGGAGTGGCTCAGGGAGCGAGGGCTCTTGCCCCGTTGCAAAAGGGCTGAAGTCAAATTCGAGCTCCTGACCCTCGATTATCTCCAGGGCTTGCCATGCCTCCTAGTGGAGCATTTCTCCTGGCGGTGTCGATGGGCCAGGGGCTGCAACAGCCGGTGCTACGCGCTCCGTGCGTCCGCAAAGGGCGCCTTCCAGTCTTTCGAGGCGGTCCTCGGGGTACTTGATTCGTTTAGGCAGCGGGCTGGCAGGTTATTTGTCGGAATAATCGCTTTCCTGGTCCTCTTGGTCTTGAACATCTTCAGTCTCCTCGAGATCGTCTGCCGAGTCCTCCTCCTTGCTGGCCGCAAGCTTTTGGTCTACCACTTCTCTGAACACGAGCAATTTTTCTATCGGCTTGATGGCCTGCTTGGCGATCTCGTGTTGCACGTTTGAACCTCGGATCCTTTTGCTCAGATCTGCCGGGGCAATAATCAGTGCGCGGCAGATTGGCCAGCGCAGCATGGCCATCTTGATGGCTCTGTAGCCTTTTTTCGACACGTGAGTGGCCTCAGGGTTGAACGTCCTGATTATATTTACAGTTGGAAGCGCGAACCTGAGTTTGTTGAGGGTCGGTACCTCCAGCACGAATGTTGCGGCTGACGCAAATTATAATAAGATCTTCCAATCTAGCCAGCTCGCTGGAAAGGAGTCATTGGCCACTTAAATCAGCTTCTCCAGGACTGGGGGAGCTTGGGGATCCACGAGAAGATCTCTTACTGTCGTTGTCGTAGCAATCGCCATTTGCAAGACCAAGGCCAAGATTATAAAAGCCTCAAAAGACTCCCTGCGGGGAAAGGGTACCCCGGGGAGAGAGGTAGTTGCAGTAAAACAACCCTCCGCAGAGACATTGCGTGCTCTGGGAGGTGAGCCGCGCCGGCCGGGCCACAAAGGTGATCGGCAAGCGCCGTTCGAACTGCCGGCCAAAAGCCGGCCGAGCTGCTGCTCGTCGGCTGCAACGCCGGCCGAACCGTGTTTGCTGGCCCGACTGCCGGCCGAACGCCGCCCAGCCTGCCGTCGAGATAACCCCTCAGGTGACATGGGCCAACGAAAATTTCGTAACTACAGCGGTGATCTTTTCCACATCAGAGTTAAATGATACTAAAATATTCATGAGAATTTCGGAGATGTAGTCTGCGGTATAGCTCCCAGTCATAGCGAAAATTCCAACATAATTTTGAATCATATTATCTTCATGATCCAGAAAATGTGCTGTAACCCCGAGATAATTTTGCTTCTCTACATCGGTCCAAATATCAGATGTAATTGTCAGCCGTTCAACATCGTTCATTTTATTTTGAAATTGATACTAAAAAGTCTCGTAACACAAGTTCATCTCTCGCGTGATTTCTCGGCGACTCGGTAGTTTGTAAAATGATGGAGCAAGTTCTTTGATCAAATGTTTAAAACCTGCATATTCCACGACCAAGCGAGGCATATTATCCTTAGCAATCATGAATAAAATTTCATTTGTAATCTTCTTTCATGTCAGTTGTCAGTCTGCGAACCCAATAAATTTTTTAACTATTTGCTATTACCTTTTCTTAATCGGTATGAAGTGTAATGAGTTATAACTTACTGCCAAATAAAAGAGTCGGTAATACCGTTTGCTCAGCTTTACGAACCTGCAAAAGTTCAATGGAATTACACAAATTAATCATGTACGATATTTATAGAAAAAAATTCAAAGTAAAAATAAACAATGAATTACCGTTAATGACACACTCCTCGTGAATATGTTGCACTGTTGAAACATCCTTGTCATCACTTCTTCGCCGGTTTTTTGTAGCAGTTATAGAAATTTCTCGAGAATTTTTTGCCAAGAGGACTTGTGGGTGTTTACGTTGGATATGATTTCACATATTCGACGTATTACCTCCATGTTTTGTTTTTGCTGAGCATTGTTTACACCGGGCTTCAGTTTTGAAGACTTTGACATGATGTTCCCAAACTTGGCTCTTCTTTTTCTTTGTAATTACTGGAGTTCGAGCTACTTTGTATCCCACTGATTGAGGAGAGTTTTTGCCTGAGATACCAAAATATTTTCAAAAAATATTATTATTACAAGTTGTATAAATAAGCATCCCACGCTGAGAGATACGTAGGCGCTACCCTCATAGACCTAGAGAAGGCGTTTGACTCTGTGTGGTTAGATGGATTGATGGATTAATATACCAACTTAAGAAACTAAATATCCACATTTAGTCAGATTCACCAGCAACATGATACACAGCAGATCCTTCCAGGTCATCTGAGGAGAAACACGCTCGAAAGTAAATAAAATTATTATTTTGAGACTCGCCAGAGGACATTATGCTCGCCTGAAAAACATAAACAACGATCTTATCAAAGAACTGTCAAACATCAGAGGAGGCTGCTGAAAGCGAGTATCTACCGCCCGAGGCCTTCACGGCCCTGGATGCCGAGGGGGTCATCCAGGACGCCAACAACATCCTTTTATTTTATCGCTGGACAAGAAATAAAGTAAATAAAAGAATCTCCACAGAGTGTGATGACATCAAGGATGCTAGCCAAAACAAATACTCAAAAGCGTTATCCACTGAAGGCAGAAGAGACTTCCACAGAGTCAATAGTCAACTATACTGGTGGTTACCACCTAACGCGAAACATACCCCGGAGCTAACAACCATCTTTGGTAATGCACTTCGGTGCAACGACCCCCATTGTAAATATTGCAATATCATGTAAATAATCCTTTCCCTAATTCCATTCCTATACATTCTTTCACTACTTCCTTGATATTACACACCTGATACTTTAATTGTGGTTTTAATTAAAGGCTTAAGTTCCATTTTTTCCCACATGACAGTAAAACTGATAATTGTCTATGGCAGAGACCGCCTACAAATGTAACAATAGTTATAGAAATATTTAAAAATACTCGACGACAGATATATAACGATAGATAACGGCAATTTTTTGAGCCACTAGATGTAATAACTAAAGCCTAAATAAAAAAATGTGTTTGAAAAAAAGGTTCGATTTCCGAAGGTTTTTGATGAAAAATTTTACTCTTCACCTCCAATTACCCATGTCGACGCGATCTTCACGTAAGACTGAACCATAATTAATATGGCGGGCGACTGTGTCTGGTGTGGGTTATCTGAAGTTTCCTCGTACCCTCGGCAAATGTCGACACTTTCAAGATAAGTCATCCTGTAGGATGCAAAATGCGGGGCAAATATGCCGAACTAAATGCCACAAGAATACGCCGAGTAAAATCCCTCCTTGCAATAGGCAAATTGCCTAAACAAGTATTGTAAACATAAATAAAAAGAATGTGTGTGTGTGCAATCAGCACACACGGTTGGAGTGAAACTTCTCGTGGCAGAAATTTGAATTTATAGATCGTATTGTACTTCAATTGTAATTAACATTGGTGAAAAATGAGGAGCTGGCGGAGTTACGCTGATGGAGGGGGAAAAACGTAACAGGCCAGCGCACAGCCTCCCATAAGAAAAGTTTCACTTCAAAAATACATAAAAATACTCAATGTATTGTTACGTGCGGACTCGGTGAGCACAGACGCGTAATACTATTTTTCTCGATTTTTTTGGAAGGTCTACTGACTTCCGGGGTATCGAGCTGTTGATTGATATAATTGTTTAAATGATGATTTTTGGGGCTGTAATAGGAAGTATTTGAATTTATAAAAAATAATTTTAAGATCGATTAAATATTTTTAACATGGGAAATAAACCGATTACAATAAAAATCAACGAAAATAATAATAAAGACCGAAATATAATTATAAAAATGATAAAATAATTTAGAACCCTACTCGAACGAATGAACCACAAGAAATGGCTGCCGAAAATGAGAAAACCCGGCTATTTATTAACTTTTTAGTTGACATTTTTTATGTGGAAGGGGGTAAAATGCTTATACACCAAACGACACGAGTTTGCTTGATTAGCAATTTGGAAAACTAGAGCTTTTGGCCTTGAAGACATCCTGAATGCATCGTCAGCAATACTCATGCATTCAGGTGCTCAGCACGTAACAGTATGTTTCCACGCGTGGGCATGCGGTGAATTTCATTTTATTTTTTAAACCGTTTTTTTCGTGAAATCATTTTTCGGTGTCAAGCACTCGAGTCGCAGGCGGAGCATTTTCGAACTGTACAATATAATTGTATGTATTGTATGGAAAGAATTGTTTATGAAATGACCGTACTTTGCCAAATAGAATCGCTTTGCCCAATCATCTGGACAGTCTCTAAGAAATCGTCAAAGTGAAAAAGTAGGCATCCAGTTGATTTCAACCATTTTCGGGCTTATTTTCTGGCTCAATATTCGGAAAAAAGTTACGATTTTTTTCGCTTAGTCCTTCCTGCCATACTGTGCCGGGCGATGAGGAACATTGTTTCCGAAAGAAAAAATGGTCCGAATCTCACACTTTGTAGATTTTTATCTGAAAAAAGTTCATTAACTAGGCAATTTATTCAATTACTTGACTTTATAATAATTTGTCTTAATGAATGGCATTTTTGTAATTTCAGCTAGGTAGTTTTTCCCTCTAATTTCAGCTAAGACACTTCTTCCATTTGTTGAAAATTCGGGAGTAACATATCCCATAGCAATAGGCCTCCCCAAAGTGGGGCTGGGACCGCCTGAAGTGACAATGCCAATGACTTCACCAGCAGGTGCCAAAATCTGTGCTTTTTCTCTCGCGGGCGGACCTTGGTTCAATATCAAACCGACCCTCTTCTTTCTCACTCCAGATTCCAGTTGGGAAAGAATTGTTGGCGCTCCGGGAAAGTTACCTTCGATTCTACGACGCTTGGCTGTAATTACAAATAATGTCCATCAAATGACTTTTAAAACGAGTAATAGAATAAAACACAACTTTCCTATGAGCCAGGTAAGTCCAGCTTCTATTGGTGTGATTTCCTCCGTTAAATCTTGCCCATACAAGCACAATCCTGCTTCCAATCTAGAAAGTGATTGTTTTAGAGTAAAAATTTTATCATACAATCGTGTATTGTTCTAATTGAATTCCAAGGCATCTACCAAATTCAACAAAAAATTGACGATTCATAAGTGGTGTACTTAAACCAGTCACTGATTAGATAAGCAAAGTTGAGGAAAAATGCATGCTTTTTCAAAAGTTTTATGCATTTAAGTCTGAATGGATGCATAATTGTATTATTTCAGTATTATGTTTCTGACTTAGGAAAATATAGCGATAACACGACAATATAAAAAAGTGTCGCTTATAGAAAAATGCCAGTAAACCGGTCATTGTCAATAAATGACTGGCTATCCTATGAATGATCGCTATTGAAATTTTTCGATGAACTGTACAAACAATAAATCAATACTATGGCTGTTGATTATTTTAGAGATAACATAATACTTTATGGCGAGAATTCACTGATGTATATTTATTAGTCAAAACTGTACATAAAAACCTTGTATGTGTCACAAATCAATAACTGGTAAGAAGGAGTATAACTAAATATTGTGACGCCGCGGCTCCCGGAACACGGAGAGGAACAGAGAACACCGCGTTCACCATGCACCAGTCGACATTTTTCTGGAAGCTTTTCCGCCGGAAATAAATATTATTTTACTTAGTTCCTTTGAGCGCCATTCCGTTTTTCCTCAAAAATGGATATTAAGAATCCACTAGTCGAAATAATCAAATGCGGGCATAAAACAGAAAAAGAGATGCTAGTGATTTCTGAAAAATATTTCTGCCACGAATTTTTTTTTGGAGCCACTTTTAAAAAGCCCCAAAAAATTTGCAACCCCCTGATGTCGTTTAAAGACCTCTAGCCACTTTCTAAACCTCAAATTTCTGAGAAACAGTCATGTTAATATAGTGTTGAACTTTCGCCTCGCGATAGTATATTTTTAAACGTTATACTTTGGGGTCTGAAAAACGCCCCGAAAAATCAGCAACCCCTTGGGGTCGTTTTGAATTATCAGCCACAGAAAGACTTTATATAAAATGAGGCTCAGTTAGTAACGCGGGCTTGCACATGCTAGTTTTGCAAATGTGGTTCTTCACTTTGGATTCCTCACGGTCTCGTCGCCACTTAGACTTACGGGGCGTGTTCGCGAATTTACGAGTGAACTAGCGCTGGACGCTATACGACTGAAATTGTAATATTAAAACAGAATCCACCTAAATATTGACCTAGGATAACAATTGAAATCGTAGTTTATCACATACTGTATAAATTGTTGATTTTCTATATGCTACACAGCACCGCTGGGGGAATCGTTGGAGATTTGTGGGTGTTTTCATAGATTGACACGCTCTGGCGCTTGTGGAGGGTTTCAATAAAATAAGGTATGAAACATCTTCTCCCTGATAAAACCCGCCGATTAATCGTGTCTCGGCAGAGGTGGATTTTTTCCGAGCTGCGAATGATCTCAAAATTGACCGTTCTCTTGATAGAGATACGAAGGTTTTCAATTCTCTGAGAACTATTCGTTAGCGACGGAGGAAAAGGCAGAAACGGAAGTATGGCAGACAACGCATACGAGAGACGAAAGAATGGAGACGAAAGAAGAGGCCGCGTAAAAACCCACAAAGTGTGGGTCTACGCGGGATACAAATACTTCTTTTTTAAAATTAATTTTCAGTGCAGGTAACTTTACACTTTACTATAAAAAATATTTATCATGCAATTAACTCGATTCTTCTGAAAACTACTAGCGATTAAATGAAAAGTGTTAACTGTACCCAGTCTTCCCTATACTATAAAATTCTGTTTAAAACCAGGCAGAAGTTAAGTTAAAATTTTTTCTAATACCTCAAACTATCGCGAGCTCCAAGTCCAGCCATTTTAACATCAGAAGCTTCTAAAAGTTTAGCGACAAGGCCGTCGGCATCCTTGGCTTTGAATGCAATTTCGAATCCATCTTCTCCAGTATACCCACACCTTGAGATTCTAACATTGTACTTTGCAATATGAGTTTCCACCGAATTCATAAAGTTCAATTCCATCAAATTAATTTTAACAAGCTTTTGGAGGACTTTGGCGGTTGTAGGACCTTGCAGAGCGATCAACCCATATTCCAATGGATCTAGATGGTCTAAATAGACCTTTTTATCTCTTCTTTCAAATTCTTCCTATCAAGAAATGGGAGTAAGTACCGAAATATTGATTGTAGAATTTTTGAAACATACCCTGCGTTGACTAAGCAATTGAATGTCTTCATTTCTCCTGCCTGCATTTGAAACAACGAAATACCGGTCCGCCCCGTCCTTAATAATTATCAAATCGTCAATGATTCCCCCGTTGTCATTTGTGAAAATTGTTAGGGTAGCGTTGCCAACTCTCAAATTCACCAAATCTGCTGTCGTGAGGCTTTCAAGAAATTTACCAGAATCTCTTCCCCATATTCTCGTTTGTAGCATGTGCCCCACATCAAAAAGCGATGCAAAGGTTCTTGTATGTTGATGAGAAGCTGCAATTGAGTCTCGATATTGCATGGGCAGCATCCAGCCAGCAAAATCTATCATTTTTGCTTAGGAATCAATAATGCCGATGTTAGCGAATTATAACAAAAACAGAACTGTCATTCTTACCTTCATTTTCAATGTGAATATCGTAGAGACAAGTTTTTCGAGTATAACGTGATTTCTGACGACATAATATCAATGTTTTTGCAATTGTTGAACGTAATTCTATACTTAGTTTGGTGAACATATGGCCGGCGTACAGCATTGTCGCTCGATCTTAATTCATTGATGACTACTGGCTAATATACTCTGTTTACAACTGGCGGATCGTCCAATATTTTACACTTGAAGCACAGATCTGTGTATTTCTAAGATAAGACTACACGATGAGGCTATACGAACGATGATAAGCTTCTATATTTTTAACTGACTAGTGGGCATTCCATTTGCACTCTATGTTTTAAGGGGTCCGTTATCAAAATGATAGTATGAAAAGGTCAATTATAATCTAATTAATCACTCGTAAATACACTATAAATGCAATTTGAATTTTACATAATTCGTGGAATAGCTATAAATCTGTTGTTGAGGTTTGTACTGTCCATTATTATTTTTTTTTTTTTCGTCAATCATCTTGATCATAGGAATTAAGTTTTTTTCCATAGATAAGGTGAAAATAAATTAAAAAACGCATTGTTCAAGTTATTTGACCGATATTTGGAGGCTGGATGATTTTTGAAAAATCATCCAGCCAGTAATCAGTACACACGGTTGAAGTGAAACTTCTCGCGGCAGAAATTTAAATTTATAGATCGTATTGTACTTCAATTGTAATTAAGGAGGTTCGAGCGTGTCTATAGGTTAAGAAACCATTTCCAACTGTGAATCATAAAGTATTTTTTTTCACATAAATTAATCACTTATAAAATTATATTTTCAATATGAAAGTATTTCACCGTCTAGTTATTGAATAAATTTGCCGGAAAGTTGACACTTTTTTGTGGCTCTTCCAGAAGAGCCTGTGTTAAAATTGTCAACTTTACAGTGAATTATGATAAAATAATTTAGAACCCTACTCGAACGAATGAACCACAAGAAATGGCTGCCGAAAATGAGAAAACCCGGCTATTTATTAACTTTTTAGTTGACATTTTTTATGTGGAAGGGGGTAAAATGCTTATACACCAAACGACACGAGTTTGCTTGATTAGCAATTTGGAAAACTAGAGCTTTTGGCCTTGAAGACATCCTGAATGCATCGTCAGCAATACTCATGCATTCAGGTGCTCAGCACGTAACAGTATGTTTCCACGCGTGGGCATGCGGTGAATTTCATTTTATTTTTTAAACCGTTTTTTTCGTGAAATCATTTTTCGGTGTCAAGCACTCGAGTCGCAGGCGGAGCATTTTCGAACTGTACAATATAATTGTATGTATTGTATGGAAAGAATTGTTTATGAAATGACCGTACTTTGCCAAATAGAATCGCTTTGCCCAATCATCTGGACAGTCTCTAAGAAATCGTCAAAGTGAAAAAGTAGGCATCCAGTTGATTTCAACCATTTTCGGGCTTATTTTCTGGCTCAATATTCGGAAAAAAGTTACGATTTTTTTCGCTTAGTCCTTCCTGCCATACTGTGCCGGGCGATGAGGAACATTGTTTCCGAAAGAAAAAATGGTCCGAATCTCACACTTTGTAGATTTTTATCTGAAAAAAGTTCATTAACTAGGCAATTTATTCAATTACTTGACTTTATAATAATTTGTCTTAATGAATGGCATTTTTGTAATTTCAGCTAGGTAGTTTTTCCCTCTAATTTCAGCTAAGACACTTCTTCCATTTGTTGAAAATTCGGGAGTAACATATCCCATAGCAATAGGCCTCCCCAAAGTGGGGCTGGGACCGCCTGAAGTGACAATGCCAATGACTTCACCAGCAGGTGCCAAAATCTGTGCTTTTTCTCTCGCGGGCGGACCTTGGTTCAATATCAAACCGACCCTCTTCTTTCTCACTCCAGATTCCAGTTGGGAAAGAATTGTTGGCGCTCCGGGAAAGTTACCTTCGATTCTACGACGCTTGGCTGTAATTACAAATAATGTCCATCAAATGACTTTTAAAACGAGTAATAGAATAAAACACAACTTTCCTATGAGCCAGGTAAGTCCAGCTTCTATTGGTGTGATTTCCTCCGTTAAATCTTGCCCATACAAGCACAATCCTGCTTCCAATCTAGAAAGTGATTGTTTTAGAGTAAAAATTTTATCATACAATCGTGTATTGTTCTAATTGAATTCCAAGGCATCTACCAAATTCAACAAAAAATTGACGATTCATAAGTGGTGTACTTAAACCAGTCACTGATTAGATAAGCAAAGTTGAGGAAAAATGCATGCTTTTTCAAAAGTTTTATGCATTTAAGTCTGAATGGATGCATAATTGTATTATTTCAGTATTATGTTTCTGACTTAGGAAAATATAGCGATAACACGACAATATAAAAAAGTGTCGCTTATAGAAAAATGCCAGTAAACCGGTCATTGTCAATAAATGACTGGCTATCCTATGAATGATCGCTATTGAAATTTTTCGATGAACTGTACAAACAATAAATCAATACTATGGCTGTTGATTATTTTAGAGATAACATAATACTTTATGGCGAGAATTCACTGATGTATATTTATTAGTCAAAACTGTACATAAAAACCTTGTATGTGTCACAAATCAATAACTGGTAAGAAGGAGTATAACTAAATATTGTGACGCCGCGGCTCCCGGAACACGGAGAGGAACAGAGAACACCGCGTTCACCATGCACCAGTCGACATTTTTCTGGAAGCTTTTCCGCCGGAAATAAATATTATTTTACTTAGTTCCTTTGAGCGCCATTCCGTTTTTCCTCAAAAATGGATATTAAGAATCCACTAGTCGAAATAATCAAATGCGGGCATAAAACAGAAAAAGAGATGCTAGTGATTTCTGAAAAATATTTCTGCCACGAATTTTTTTTTGGAGCCACTTTTAAAAAGCCCCAAAAAATTTGCAACCCCCTGATGTCGTTTAAAGACCTCTAGCCACTTTCTAAACCTCAAATTTCTGAGAAACAGTCATGTTAATATAGTGTTGAACTTTCGCCTCGCGATAGTATATTTTTAAACGTTATACTTTGGGGTCTGAAAAACGCCCCGAAAAATCAGCAACCCCTTGGGGTCGTTTTGAATTATCAGCCACAGAAAGACTTTATATAAAATGAGGCTCAGTTAGTAACGCGGGCTTGCACATGCTAGTTTTGCAAATGTGGTTCTTCACTTTGGATTCCTCACGGTCTCGTCGCCACTTAGACTTACGGGGCGTGTTCGCGAATTTACGAGTGAACTAGCGCTGGACGCTATACGACTGAAATTGTAATATTAAAACAGAATCCACCTAAATATTGACCTAGGATAACAATTGAAATCGTAGTTTATCACATACTGTATAAATTGTTGATTTTCTATATGCTACACAGCACCGCTGGGGGAATCGTTGGAGATTTGTGGGTGTTTTCATAGATTGACACGCTCTGGCGCTTGTGGAGGGTTTCAATAAAATAAGGTATGAAACATCTTCTCCCTGATAAAACCCGCCGATTAATCGTGTCTCGGCAGAGGTGGATTTTTTCCGAGCTGCGAATGATCTCAAAATTGACCGTTCTCTTGATAGAGATACGAAGGTTTTCAATTCTCTGAGAACTATTCGTTAGCGACGGAGGAAAAGGCAGAAACGGAAGTATGGCAGACAACGCATACGAGAGACGAAAGAATGGAGACGAAAGAAGAGGCCGCGTAAAAACCCACAAAGTGTGGGTCTACGCGGGATACAAATACTTCTTTTTTAAAATTAATTTTCAGTGCAGGTAACTTTACACTTTACTATAAAAAATATTTATCATGCAATTAACTCGATTCTTCTGAAAACTACTAGCGATTAAATGAAAAGTGTTAACTGTACCCAGTCTTCCCTATACTATAAAATTCTGTTTAAAACCAGGCAGAAGTTAAGTTAAAATTTTTTCTAATACCTCAAACTATCGCGAGCTCCAAGTCCAGCCATTTTAACATCAGAAGCTTCTAAAAGTTTAGCGACAAGGCCGTCGGCATCCTTGGCTTTGAATGCAATTTCGAATCCATCTTCTCCAGTATACCCACACCTTGAGATTCTAACATTGTACTTTGCAATATGAGTTTCCACCGAATTCATAAAGTTCAATTCCATCAAATTAATTTTAACAAGCTTTTGGAGGACTTTGGCGGTTGTAGGACCTTGCAGAGCGATCAACCCATATTCCAATGGATCTAGATGGTCTAAATAGACCTTTTTATCTCTTCTTTCAAATTCTTCCTATCAAGAAATGGGAGTAAGTACCGAAATATTGATTGTAGAATTTTTGAAACATACCCTGCGTTGACTAAGCAATTGAATGTCTTCATTTCTCCTGCCTGCATTTGAAACAACGAAATACCGGTCCGCCCCGTCCTTAATAATTATCAAATCGTCAATGATTCCCCCGTTGTCATTTGTGAAAATTGTTAGGGTAGCGTTGCCAACTCTCAAATTCACCAAATCTGCTGTCGTGAGGCTTTCAAGAAATTTACCAGAATCTCTTCCCCATATTCTCGTTTGTAGCATGTGCCCCACATCAAAAAGCGATGCAAAGGTTCTTGTATGTTGATGAGAAGCTGCAATTGAGTCTCGATATTGCATGGGCAGCATCCAGCCAGCAAAATCTATCATTTTTGCTTAGGAATCAATAATGCCGATGTTAGCGAATTATAACAAAAACAGAACTGTCATTCTTACCTTCATTTTCAATGTGAATATCGTAGAGACAAGTTTTTCGAGTATAACGTGATTTCTGACGACATAATATCAATGTTTTTGCAATTGTTGAACGTAATTCTATACTTAGTTTGGTGAACATATGGCCGGCGTACAGCATTGTCGCTCGATCTTAATTCATTGATGACTACTGGCTAATATACTCTGTTTACAACTGGCGGATCGTCCAATATTTTACACTTGAAGCACAGATCTGTGTATTTCTAAGATAAGACTACACGATGAGGCTATACGAACGATGATAAGCTTCTATATTTTTAACTGACTAGTGGGCATTCCATTTGCACTCTATGTTTTAAGGGGTCCGTTATCAAAATGATAGTATGAAAAGGTCAATTATAATCTAATTAATCACTCGTAAATACACTATAAATGCAATTTGAATTTTACATAATTCGTGGAATAGCTATAAATCTGTTGTTGAGGTTTGTACTGTCCATTATTATTTTTTTTTTTTTCGTCAATCATCTTGATCATAGGAATTAAGTTTTTTTCCATAGATAAGGTGAAAATAAATTAAAAAACGCATTGTTCAAGTTATTTGACCGATATTTGGAGGCTGGATGATTTTTGAAAAATCATCCAGCCAGTAATCAGTACACACGGTTGAAGTGAAACTTCTCGCGGCAGAAATTTAAATTTATAGATCGTATTGTACTTCAATTGTAATTAAGGAGGTTCGAGCGTGTCTATAGGTTAAGAAACCATTTCCAACTGTGAATCATAAAGTATTTTTTTTCACATAAATTAATCACTTATAAAATTATATTTTCAATATGAAAGTATTTCACCGTCTAGTTATTGAATAAATTTGCCGGAAAGTTGACACTTTTTTGTGGCTCTTCCAGAAGAGCCTGTGTTAAAATTGTCAACTTTACAGTGAATTTATTCAATAACTAGACGGTGAAATGCTTTCATATTTGAAATATAATTTTATAAGTGATTAGTTTATGTGGAAAAAAATTACGGGTAGCACTCTGGGAGTGCCAGTAGAAGTAAAAACTTAAACAGAAACGTTGTGCATTTTCGAAGATTTTGGAATGGTTAGAGAATTTTTTCCGACGAATTGATTTATTTATCAGTATAAAAGTATGATCATTTATTGTTAAATACAATATTTATCTATTGTTCCTGCACACTCGCGCAAGCGCCCTGTACCACTCGAACAAAACAGCTAGACAAAACAGCTAGATGTTCGCCGCGCGATAGAAAGAGAGGGCATTTCACTTTCTCTCTGGCGCCCCTCCAACGGTCATCTCTCCCACCACTCTCCATCGTACGCTTTTTCGATCAGCATTCCTGATCTGACGAGAGTTTAGCTTTTTTTCCCCCATCTGTGGAAAGTGCACAACGTCCCTAAAGAAGTTTTCACTTCAAAAAAATACTTTATCCCTCAAAGTTGGATATGGCTTTTTAATCTATAGAAACGGTCCAACCTCCTTAACATTGATGAAAAATGCGAAATAATTTCTCCTGTGTAGAGCGAATCGCTCCGCTACGTCAATGTGTTAGTCTTCTGTCAGCTGGGCCCTGTACAAGGCACCAATACATTGAAAAGTGGAAGGCGCGCAAACTTATGCGCCAAGCGACGAGTTTGAGGAGCTGGCGGAGTTACGCTAATGGAGGGGGAAAAACGTAACAGGCCAGAGCACAGCCTCCCATGAGAAGTTCCACTTCAAAATCAAAAAAACTTCATAGCTCGCTTAGCGAAGCCGGTGTGTACATGCTAAATACTTGTTTCATTTGCACTCTTACAGCTGGGAGATAATTGTTTTGCTTCCGATAAATACGACGAATTTTATGATGAGGATGAACTGTCTGAAGCATAATCTAGGGAAACGGAAGAATATATTGAATTCTGAAAGGTGAATCGCATATCTAAATAAATCAAACTGAATTTACCCGTATCCATAGAACTACACTATCATCGGTTGAATCCCAATCTTTAGGATGACTTATTTGTTAATGATCATCCACAAATTCATGCATTTTGTTAAAATTTATATAGATGAGATCTTGAATATTCTTCCAACAATTTTATGCTTTCGGCATTTTTCTCTCTCCTTTTTTTACGTTTTTTTTCTTTCCTCGATCCATTCACGTTGATTAGAGTTATTTTTCTCGATTTCTAGATTCAGTTTCTCTATTCTTTTTTTATCAGTGACTAAATTCAATTTGTTACTTCAGCTATTAATTTATTTTCTGCCTTTAGCTTTTGTAATTTTATATAGTTACCATTTCTACAATTTTATTGACACAGCGAAAACTTTACTTGTAAGATAAGTTTGTCCTGTTCTCGGAGAAAAATGGGCAAAGGTCAATGAAAATTTACAGACATATTCCAAACGACGTCTCACATCATCCCGTATATTGAAAAAAAAATTTTTGCAGTGGAAATTAGAGAAAAATTGTCCAAAATTGAGAAAAAAGGTATCGGCTGTTATTGCAGGTCGCAAAAAATAGAGTTAGAGTGGAGACATGGTTATGAAAAACTACTTTGTCATAATTTAAATAATAACGAAATTAATTAATGAGCTTAGTTTTAAGATGACTATGCAGTTCGAACGCGAGATATTTTAGTATAAAGTCACAAAAAACACCTAACAGCCCTACACCTTCGGCCACCCTGGACGCCCAGCGGCAACATTCGGTTACGTCAGAGGCGTGTGAAGATTTAAACGGTTCTGAATAAGATAGTGCGTGGTTGAGATAATTTTTTTTCAGTGGCAGAACGTATTTTTTATTTATTAGAATGCAAATATTATTTATTTGGAGCACATAAAAAAAGTTGTCGATCACAAATATATATTTAAGTCTAGAGGTTATGTTGTTTGGCAGTACCGAAAAGCAATGTGTCTGAGAGAGAGCGAAAAAACAGACAAAGCGCGTCAATGATACAGTGTTGTTGAGTGTAGCACAGTTTTAACTGACTATCAATTTGTTACATATAAAATAAATAAAAAGTTACCGATATCCAGTGCTATTATAAGAACTTCCGATGCAATCTTTAATATAAAGCTGTAAAGATTAATTTCGAAATCAAATTATTTTGATTACAAAATTACAGACCGTCACGTTAAATATATGTAAATTTTTTTTTTTATTCACATTGTTTCCGCTAGTAAAATAAACTTTACAACGTTTACTTAAAGTCATAATCGTTGAAAATTCAATTGAAAAATCAGTTTATTGTTCACAAAACGCTAATAATAAACAAATTAATGAGTGATGGATTTTTAGGGTTTTTTTTTTTTCAAAACAACGTGGATGATCGTTAAAAATAATTTTTCACTATCTATTAACCAATTTATCAAACTAGAAGCCTTGAAAAGAAGACATCATTGTTTCAATGCACAAGGGCTGTCTAATTTTACTGCGAAAACGGCGTTTAATGTCCCTGTCATATTCAGCAGCAGCAAGGTAATTTGTTCATCCGGTGGATTGTCGATTTTTCATTGATTGCCGGAACTACCGAGAATTCGTGCAACTTTGTGTACCAAAGACTCACTTCAGCTCCGCCGAGACCTTGGAGTGTAAGTATCCGTGCAAAGTAAAATGCTACGAAGATGAGGTAGGCATTGCGCCTAGTAATCCCGGGGGAATTACGCGAGACCCCTTCCTGAAAGCCCCCAGTAAAAATATTTTTGCTCGTTTTGGGGATTGAATGCGGGCAGTCCCCAAGCACGTCGCAGACAGGCCGCATTTAGTACTGGGTTCTGAACACTTTTACTATTTGCGGGCTAAATGCGGGCTGCACGCAGAGCCTTATGCAGTCCGCAAATCATTGAAGGCGGATTCATTGCGGACTAAAAAACCAAGCCACATGTAGTCCCTTCAATCAAAAATGCGGCTTGAATAGGGTTTACAAAATGAGGCTTCCATTTTCAAGGAGCAAAAATTTAAATAAAATCTAAAAAATTGATTAATTTTTCGAATTTTCTTTGTATTATGAATTACCGAATTATTCGGGAATTAATACTTTATTGAATTTGGACCGCAGATTGTGAGCTGAAACAGAGAAAGAAATATTGAGATTAGAACCATATATGCGTGAAAAAAACTTACCATGAGTTGGATTCGATCCCGGGTCCGTCGACACAGCAATCCCGCACGTTGACCACTTGGCTAAAACATGTTCTCCGATAGCCATCGCTTTCAGAGTCCGTATTTACAGATATATTTCTTATAATTGGGTGTATTCAGGAGACAAAAGTCCGATTGGGATTTTTAGACAGTCTCAGTGGGACGTGAATTCAACCGAACAGTCTAACTGTAGACTGTCTGACTTGACGCCATTTTGTCTAATTTTTGTTATGATTGTATGGTGCAGTTTGGTGAGATACATATATGCTGATGCGTAAACTACCTGTTTCGAATAATCGTCATCTTGCATTATTTCGTCTAACATATCATTTCGTCGTCCTTCCATAGTTAATGACTATAAACACTCATCAGACAATCATAGTTTGTCAATCAACAGCACGAATAAATGTTTTTGGGGCCTCTGACAGACAGGAGGTTATGTTGACTATTTGTTTTCGGTCTGTTCGGCTGAAACACCTCTAAATTGGACTATCTAAACCACCACTACGTGCGCGGCCATCTTGGAAATGAGAATTTAGACAGTCTGAGTCGGACTTCTGTCTCCTGAATACACCCA